>VDFB02374062.1:0-203893 GCA_007258455.2 Sequoia sempervirens | reverse complement strand
AAATTTTCTAAAGACTTTTCAATAAATCTATTTTTTGCATATCTTGCAATCATTATAGTCCACAAGGACATATCTCATTGAGGTATTTTGTCAAACAGTTATACCAAGCAGCTAATTGCCTTGTCTATGCCACCAAAATTTCCATACATGTCTCTAAAAAATTGGAATATACTCCTCCCACATTGATAGATCTTTGAATCTATTTTGGTTTTCATCTCCATTTCTAAATTTACCTCATACTTATGTTGTGATATATTTTAAATGTTTCCTTGATTAGTCTACCTACAAGGGATTCTAACCCTTCTCTCCACTATTTCAAGACTCTTTATTCAAGGCTAAGTTAGAAAAATGGGGAAAGGTGTAGCCTACCTTGCAATCATGGATCGAAATGAAAGCATGGACAAGGCATTTGAACTATTTGACAATAACGTTTTAGTATAAATGTATGCAAAATGTGGTAGCATTGAAAAGCTAGTGAGCTCACTCACTAGCTTGCCAATGTGGTAGGGTTGAAAAGGTAGGGGCAGCGTATGCCTCATAGAAATGGGATCTCATGGTGATGGACCCCATTTCTATGAGGCATACACTCCCCCTACCTTGTCAACCCTACCACATTGGAAAGCTAGTGAGTGATCTCACTAGCTACCTAGCTTACCAATGCAGTAGGGTTGACAAGGTAGCGGCAGTGTATGCCTCATAGAAAGGGGATCTTGTGAGTCCCCATTTCTATGAGGCATACGCTGCCCCTACCTTGTCAACCCTACCACATTGGAAAGCTAGTGAGCTCACTCTTTAGCTTGCCAATGCAATAGGGTTGAAAAGGTAGGGGTAGCATATGCCTCATAGAAATGGGGACTCACAGTGATGTACATCACCGTGAGTCCCCATTTCTATGAGGAAATGGGGGTAGCGTATGCCTCATAGAAATGGGGACTCATAGTGATGTACATCACCATGAGTCCCCATTTCTATGAGGCATACACTGCCCCTACCTTGTCAAGCCTCACTAGCTTGCCAATGTGGTAGGGTTGACAACCTAGGGGTAGTGTATGCCTCATAGAAATGGGGACTCACAATGATATACGGGTGCTATGCCTCATAGAAAAGGGGTCTCACGGTGATGTACATCACCGTGAGTCCCCATTTCTATGAGGCATATACTACCCCTACCTTGTCAACCCTACCGCATTGGAAAGCTAGGTAGGGTTGACCTTCATTTCTTTAAGGAATTCCATCAGAAAAATTCATGTGACCTTTGTCTATGCTATAAATACTCTTCTATAGGATGATTTTAATTATTTTGTATAAATCCTTGAATGACATATATTTCATTTATTTGTATGGATTCATTTTTTAGGAACTAATATTTGTCTCATTACAATGCTACAAGTAATATTATCAACCATGCTGAGGAAACAAACAAGGAATAAACTAACAGACGAAGAGTATGAAACCAATAAAGAAAAGGAGAGAGAATGGGTGAGGACATATCGTGAGAAGAAGAAATTTGATATGATTGACGAAAACAAGCTAATTGAAGATGAACCTCAACCATCAAAAAGATAAAATCCATTGGCAGCACAAAGGGCATGAATGTGAAAGCAATGTGCTAAGATAGATTCAAATACCATAGTTGGAGACACACCCTCTATTAAAAGTGAATATGAAGGTACAACATTAAGCACAAGTGGATATGGAGGGGCACCATCTACTACAAATGAATATGGAGGGACACCATCTACCACAATTGAATATGGAAGGACACCATCTACTGCAAGTGAATATGAAGGGACACCATCCACCACACCTCAAGTTGAGAATACATCATCACTCGGATTTGATGAAGAAGGTACACCATCATCCCCAATGTCAACCTCGTGGTATGTCATCTATTCCACCCTCAATTGAAGGTATGCAATCTACCCCACCTCACTTAAATATTGATGAAATTTGTAATGTTGAGGAGTATGTACCTAGGAGAAAACCACCTAGAATTTTGCATACAAAGCCAAAGTATTTGATTAATATTGATGAGGATATTTTGCAGCACTGTATGGAAGGTAAGATTCCAGCATGCACTTGTAGAAGATATGTTGATAAGATTTGGAAATCATTCTTTGAAAGGCTAAATGAGATCGCAAGATGTCAACTATTGTTTGAAATGATGAGGGGTTTAAAGTATAGAAACATCATGAAGACTCTTGGGTTGAGAACATTGAATACTTCAAGTGAAAACACTATTATGAAGAATCTAATGGATGATTATGAGAGTGTGGGTAAGACCTCATGCTCAAAGGATAGTAATGTTACCCGACGTGTAATTGCATTGACTTTGGTAAGTAGTCAAACAAAGAGAGCTCATCTCATTAGAAAGATGAGTGAACAAATGAGAATTAATAGAATTTTTTTATCAGGAGTTGTTCAAAGGTGGAAAAGAATTGAGGGCACTGATTCAAATGAATTATGAGAATTCTCAGGGAGACTAACATGAAAAGATAAAAAAAGTTGTTGAAGCATTGAGAACACTAATTGAAGAGTATTGGAAGAATAACACAAGGCCATCTTCGAATCAAAGGGATGTGGTAAGAAGGAGAATTGATAGTTGAAACCGTGCCCCACATCCAAAGCATTTTTTGGATATGACTCAAACCCACTTTTTTCATAAATTTCAACTGCACTATCCTCAAATTAGTATTTGTCAAAGATATTTTTAAATGATTAAACCTTTTTATGTCAAGATAAATCACACACACACTACTTGTTGTTGTATACTACATATTGAATTATCTAACCATTATGATGTTTATCATTCTATATGTTTAGATTTGCATACTTACGATGTTTTGTAGGACTGTGGCATACAAGCCCCACCAAAATCTTCAAGAGAGTTCTTATCAAAAAATTTATGTGAAATAGAGGATGGCCAAATATTCTATATGACACTATGATTGGATGGTTCATGTCAGCATTGCGGTGGCTTGCAATGTATGCTAGTATGTCAACATATGGAAAGCACAAATGAGGTGGGACAAAAAACTAGTAGAGTTGGGGAAGTATAAAACAATGGCATATGCTACAAAAGATGTTAATCAAGAAAAAAGGTGTGATTTGGTTATTCAAAAGATTCTAGTGTATCAATTTATGTCCATGTTTTGTGACAATATAGTGTATGAGTATGCAAGGCATACCCATAGAGCCTAATGGCTAGACACACAATTCAAGCTATGCAAGGACACCTTTCCAATTGGCAACATAGTTTTAGTGGTTGAATTTATAGAGAACTACACTCTAAAGCCACAACGTGAGGTGCAGTCACAATATTACAACTCCACATAGTTTTTGATATTTGTGCACATAGCATTCATTCATGCAATTGATAGTACATAGGACCAAAGGAAGGTATTGAGGGAGTATCACTTTTATATTAGTGATGACTACACACATTCTCCAGAGTTCGTACAATGTTTCTTCTAGATGTTCTATAGTGATTTGGCTTATAGGGGCATAGCATACGATCGACATATAATATGGTTAGATAACTGTGCAACATACTTCAAGAACTTGTGCATGTTCTATTGGTTTTGCAAGATGCATGTCATTATAGGTGTTCAACATATGTGGAAATTTTGTGAGGATGGGCATGGAAAGGGGGATCATGATGGTGTAGGAGCATGTGTGAAAAGAGCATTAGTATAAGAAGAGTTAATGTATAAAGACAATGAAATTTTGAAAGATACAAAATCAATCGTTGAGTGGTGTAATGCTTCGATGGGTCTAGGTAATAAAGGTATGTCTTCAGTTCGTAGATTTTTTGGTTGATAGATGATACTAAAATTGCACCATATGAGGATTGTTGTACACTAATAGGATCGAGTGAGCTACACTCTTTCCTTAGCTTAGGTGTAGGTTCATGGAGTATCAATACACAGATGATGGAATTATTTTGTTCTTCATGTACAATGCAAGCCTGGGATGATTGTGAGTCAAAGGAGTAGGTTGAGAAATGCTCCTTAAATTTATCTTAGCCCACTTCACACATATCGCCCTCTGATGATATTGGAACTAACACAGATGGATTCATCAATTGAATTTGACTGCATATCAAATCTAGTTCAACCTGGTAATATATCTACTTTCTTAGTTTTTGAAATTCCTATTGTTATCTTACTTTGTAGTGTATTTGTAATGTTGACTAATTTCAAGAGATTTGTTGCACATATCAATGCAGGGCATGTTTATGCAGTTATTGTAGATGAAGACAATGAAAAGGGAACAAACTATTACTTGTGTCATTGTGTTGAGGCCAAAAAGAAATTGGACGGCCTAGTTATAGATGGAGAAAACATCGAATACCCTATAGGATAAGTTGTTGTTATTGGAACATGGCTTAGAAGGTACCCACATAAGAGTGTTAAATATTGGCTATTTCAGGATTTTGACATGCATCGGAAGATTCTTCATTAATCAAACCTTGTCATAGAATCCAATGTTCATTTGACCAAATATTGAAGTAGACCTTTGAACAAGATCTTGTGGAAGCTCCGTGAGTCTAACCATGAGGCAATACTTAATACAATAAAGAGTAGAGCAAACCTAGATTCGTTGGATTAATTTGTAAGTATGCACATTGGTTCTTATTAATTTATACTTGTATGCACATTAATTTGTACGATGCCAATGCTATGATTCCAATGCTATCATCTAATGTTTATATCATTTTTTTTTACTTTTCCTATTTGTAAGTAACCTACTAAAAATTGATTGGTGTCCCCTTGCAAAAAATGTTGATTTATGAGCCATCGAAGAGAATCTCAACCAAAAAATCAATGCAACATCCTTATTTTGATGATATTTACAAATCTCAATTATGATTTTAAGCCATTATAAAAGTGTGTGTGAAGCTTAGCAAGTGAATTTCAAGTTATTCATTTGAAGTTAACCTTATCATGAGCACCTATAATGTAGACATTATAAGAGCATCTTGAATTTCAAGTTATTCTATTTATGAGAGGTGTTGTGTGTAATAGGTATCTTGGAACACCCAATGAAGATGTATGGCCAGGAGTGACTAAGTTGAGAGACTGGCATGCCTATCATCAATGGAAGCATCAAGATTTATGCCTTGTTGTTCCTGACTTGGAACCAAATGGTGTGGATTTGTTGTCTGTAAGTGCTTTCCATCTATTTTCATTTCATTTCTATTTTGAATGCTCTTTCTTTTTCTTCTTTTACTTTGCCTATTTGTAAACTAATAAAAATTGATTGGTGTCTCCTTACAGAAAATGTTGATTATGAGCCATCCAAGAGAATCTCAACCAAAAAAGCAATGCAACATCCTTATTTTGATTCCTTGGTTTAGAAGGGTATTTGCAGTCTTCAAGACCTTATGAGGAATGGGATAAAATAGAAGATATGTAATGGTAATAAAATCAGATTCTAGGAGGATTCTTAGTTACTTGACTCTCCGCTGGATTCTTCTGAGTTCAGGTTCCTTAAGGGTCGTGGTCAACAAGTGTTTGGTATATATATTAGTGATTATTTTCTAGGACCCTTGAGAGCTAGGAAATGGAATGGCATTAGCCTTTGCTATCCTTTATCCCCTAATTTGTGTCTTCTAGCCAAGAAGCTACAGGAGTTACTCTCTCTCACCAGGATACCCCCTTCTCATCGTGGGGATGATTTCTTTTGGATCCATGATAATTAGGGTGATCTTACTGTTAAATCTGCTTATAGACAGCTGACTAATCAGGGTGTGGTCAGTATTATATGGAAAAAGATGTGGAATAGATACATGATACCAAAATTTAACTTCTTTTGGTGGACTATATGTCATAATAGAACTATTACTCAGGATAATCTAAGGAAAAGGGGATTCTAGATCCCCAACAAATTCCTTTTGTGTAAATACAACAAAGAATCGGTTGATCATCTACTGCTACACTGCCCCTTTGCTACTAAGGTGTGGGAGATAGCTTTAGGAAGATTAGGAATACAGTGGATTATGTGCAAGGACATCACATCCTTTATTTTGAATTGGTCTAGACCCTTTACCCATCTGCTAACTGGTGAAATATGGAACCAAGTTCCTCCCATTATATGTTGGTTCTTATGGAAAGAGAGGAACAATAGGATCTTCAGGAACACTGAGATGAACCCAAAAGAGGTGTTTGGTATAGGATCTCGACTCATTGAGGAAAATATCTCTCTTCAAAGGGAGAACCCCAGATAAAGTTCCCACAAAGTTGGAAATAAGCATGGATAAAGCTTGGCATTAGAACCTGGATGCCAACTCATATGACAACTCCAAAATTCTTGCTAGGAGAGCCACTATTTGGAAACCCCTTGATAGGAGTTGGTTTAAACTAAAATTTGATGGAGTTGCTAAGGGAAACTTGGGCAGAGCAAGTATAGGAGGTGTCTTTAGGGACCATAGAGGAAAGTTGGTGGTTGGTTATGCTGGGGGGATTGGTCTCCATTCTTCTATGATAGCAGACGCTAGAGCGTTGTTAAAGGGCTTACAGATTGTTGTTTCCTTCGGGATAGAGAACCTGCACATTGAAGGTGACTCTAAGTCCATTATTGATGCTATTAATTGTTATGCCTTGCATAACCCCCCCCATTTTGTTCTGGAACAAAATATGTCCCCCCTTTTTATTTTGTCTTCTTTCCCTTTTAGTTGTCTATTTTGATCTTTGGAATTCTTTTTTTTTCCTCCTAATTTTGACTTTTGATTTATCTGATTTAATTCTGGTCCTATCTTGGCCTAAGTTGGTTTCTTCTTGCTGAGGATTCAATGAAATAATCACAAGCAATAATGGATTTAATTATGACTTATTTTGTGTTTTATTTTCCCTGAGTGCTTATGCAGACCTTTCTTTTGCAAGGTTAAATTACACACAAGATGATATTTTCCAAGGGAACTCAATTGGAAAGCATTCTTCAATCCATTTGATCATAAATTTCCTCTAAGGAGAAAGTTGGAAAGAATCTGTAGTTGTCTTGCTGACTGGCTGTGTGTTCTATCCAAAAGAGGCTCATCAGTCGCCCAAACTTCATGTCGCTAAGAGTCTTTATGTGTCTCGTCGACTGAGGGAGCCCTCGCCAAAAGATTCTAAATTCGACATAACGTCCTGCTGAAAGGGGTTAAGTCTTGGTGATAGGGGTGTGGTGTCGGCAAGAAGTCTTGCTAATCAAACAAGCTCTCCACGAACTCAAATGAACTCTCAGCAGAAAGAAAAGACTTCGGTATAGGGTCTCAGTGATAGAGATGTCTCGGTGATAATTTTTCCTTCTATAGGAGGTCTGGCCGATTAGTGTATGTCTCACCAAAAAGGTAGGAGGAGCTCGAAGAAATTTTGCACTCAGCGAAAGGAAGCCTCGATCGGTGTAAAGTCTCACTGACTGAAGGAAGTCTCAGTGACACGAAGGAAGCTCACCGAGAGAAAAGTGGCTTCGGCAAGATGTTTCACTGACTGGGTGAACTCTTGCCGAAGTAAAGCATAATCAGTGAAATAGAGTGGCTTCGGCAAGAGGTCTCGTCGATGGAGACATCTCGGTGAAAGGAAATGAATTCAGCGAAAGGTCTCGCCGATGATCCCTAGTCTAGGCGATAGAGGAATGGTCGCGGTGAAGGACGACAGCGTCGCTGAGAGGTCTCCATGACCACGGGAAGTCATGCCAACATGAAGGGAGGTCCCACTGAAGGAAATTGAGCTCAGAAAATGATTTCTCCTTCACCATAAGTCTGCCTGACTTGGGTGTGCTCGCAAAAGGAAAAGGAGGCTCGATATGATGTCATGACAAAAGAAGGAAAGTCTCACCGAAAGAACAGAATGAGCTCATCGAGGAGTAAGGAGATTCGGTGTGATGTCATACTAAGGAGACAAAGTCTGGCCGAAGTGAAATGAAGTCGGTGAGATGTCTCACTGATGGCTATTGGTCTTGCCGATAGGATCTCGCCGAGGGGTATAGAAATCGGACAAAAGGTCTCACCAAATGGTGGATGTCTCACCGAAGCATATGAGCTCGGCGAGAGTGAAAGAAATTGGTGAAAGGTCCTGCCGATACAAAAGAGTCTCAGCAACAGCAGGGAAATATTGCCAAGAGGTTTCGCCGAAGAGTACTTGGCTTCGATAAAAGGTCTCCTCGAATCGAGGATGTCTCCCCGACGGACTTTGGTCCCACCAAAAAGCTCTAGCTCAGGGAAACAAAAGGGTATCCCTTTGCCATGAGGTCTCGGTGAGGAGGGGCTGGTCTGGCCGATAAAAGTGAGTGAGCGGGGCGAAAAGAGGAAGTCGTCGGGAGGTCTGGGCGACTACACCAAAGTCTTGCCGAAAAAGAAAAGAGCTCAAGCCCGGAGAGGAAGAAAGAGCTCAGGGAGAAGAAAGGGGGTTCACTGTGAGGTTTCACCGACACGGAAGGGTCACACCAACAGCGATGGATTCCCCAATGAAAGAAACATCGGTATAACTGAGGATAACTCGTTGTAGCCTCTGGCCGACAGTAAGGAGTCTTGCCGACAATAAGGTAGGCTCGGTAAGAGAAGAGGAGTTTGGGGTAAGGTATCCCCAAAGCAAGAGGTCTTCCTAACATAAAAATGAGCTCGATGTGACTTCTGAAGCTCAACGAGGGGTCTCATCGACTGGTTCGCGCTATGTTGATAACTGTTATAAGACGAAATTGCATCGGGGAGACACGATGATTGTCTCACTGACATGCGATTCAAGGTGGACCACTTTTGACCACCTAATGAAGCTCATGTGGCGTATGCCCGATCAACCAGAGGAAACTAAAAGAGTGACTCATTGCCCCTTTGACCGAGTGACTATTCCTGTGAAAGAAGACCAACCGAATGCAAGTGAGATGGATTCATTCTGAAACTAAAGGGGCGATGGATCGGCTCGGGTGATAACGTGAAGGTCTAAAGAGGCCTGATGGTGCTTCTAGGAGACGGTCAACATGTAGAGAGTCTAAAACATGAAGGAGGCTAGAAGAATGAAGAAACTATGAGTCATAAGGACAGCTGTAGCGACCACTGGCAGAGACAAATCGATATTAATGGTGATATTTTGGAACATTCAAGGCAGATTTCAGGGGGGTTTTGAGTATGGACAAAGAGACAGAGGAGTTAATGTTGTAGCTACAAAAGATCTGAAGGCTTCTTCTAAGGACAAAAATCTTTCATCAGCATGGACAGTAGGGCTTCACATTGAATGCAACATTGACTCTCTTTAGAAAGATCTGAGATCCGACCTTCCTGCAACCAAGAAGATATTTTGTAAGCCCTAATACAGGGAGACAACGCATTCTTTTTGATGCATTCTGTATATAGGGCATTCTTGCCTCTTTGTAAAGGTTAGAAACTTCTAGGTTAGGACAGGTAGAAGAACTTCTAGGTTAGAATTAAGAAAGGGATAGATAGAGAACTTCTATAGTTAGGACTTCTAGGGGTAGAGTAGAACTGGTAGTTAGGAGTTAGATTAAGTAGAAGACCAATGCATTGTAATGCCCCGTCTTAATAACCTAAGAATGTTGCAATTGTGTAATAAAGGTGTAATAATTTTTTTTTTAAGTTTAATTATTAAGTTAATTAGTTGCATACATTCTTTAACCTATGTGACGTTACACTACTTTGAGTTTTCCATAAGTGACTTAAGTATTTTGCATTGCACATATTAAATTATAACATATACATTTAAAGATAAACATTGCATTTCATTTGAATACCATTCATAATAACATAAAGTACAAACATGTTTTTCCTTACATTGCATTTAATCACATATACAACACTCATCCATCTTGATGAGGTAGTTCAATAAAAATTACAATTACAATTACAAGTGTTCACCTCACAACATTTGAGGGATGTTTTACAATACAAATTTACAAAATTACAATGAAGAAGTGTTTATAAGTTCCAAATGCGAGCTCTCCATCATGAAGCTCTCGATGCCAAGATCAAACTAGGGACCCAACAGAATAAGGTACACGTTCCACCCAACCATGTGGTACCCGTAGGTCCACCCCCCATGCTAGGAGATAGTAATAAGGTTACCTAGACCTAATCTACTAACCCTAGACTCTAGTACTCAACAATCTATTGGTTACATTGCTTCCAAAATTTAATCAATTGATTGTACTATATACACAAGGTTAACTATTATTCTAGGTGGAGTGTCATCACAACGTTGCAAAGGTTACCTTGGTGTTTCTTCCTAGGTTCTGGCCCCCAATCCTTGGGTTACCCTAGTAACCTCTTACGAAACCCGGCCCCTATTGCATACTATTGTGGAATTGAATGTCTCTTGAAGAAACAAGACATCGATTTTCCATTCTAGGCCTTCTCATCTTATACTCAAGATTGAAGTAGCTTAAGAGTCATAAGCGAGGCATAAGCATCTTGTTAAGATTTTTGATTCTATCTATTGTGTTCTTAGTTGTCACTGATTTACTAACTATTTGTAAGTTACCCTGACACCACTTTGTGTGTCGGCCCTTACAAATAGCCACTCCCCTAAACATAACATGGGAATCTATGTTCTCTGACTAAGGTTTACAAAGTGTACATATAACCAAAATCAATATAAAAGACCAATCACGATAAAACGAACAATAATCAATGTTCATAACACAGGTGTCAAACCACCAAGCAAAGCCATGTACACATCCTTAGTTAACACAAGAAATTTAACTTAACAAGCACAATCCCCATTTAACAATTGATCTGGAAGACTTGATCGTTAGAGACTTTCCCCTTTTTCCCAATCACAAAATTAAAACAATTTAAAGCAAACTCATGTCTATCATTTGGATATACTAAATCCATAGGTATGAGTTTGAAAACAACATATTTATAAATCATTTTAATAAAATATCTATTTTGAGAACAATGAATGTAATTGTTTCTTTTAATTCACTCTTCTAATTTTCACAAATTTGCATATGATCATGTTCTATACTTTCACAATTTCAAATTTCTCATGAAATTTTTAAAATAACAAAATTATTTTTCTAATTTAATAAATTCAAAAACTTTACAAATATCTATATACAAACATATAAACATATGTAAATATACAAATATTATTATAGAAATAATATATTTAATTCCAACAAATATATATATATATATAACCATTAATTAAAATCCGAATTAAACACATTACACATTAAAATTAACTTTTAAAAATACCAAATAAAATTTGAATGCATTGAAAAATAAAAAGTAACAAAGTCACATATATTCGCAGCCTGGCCGCAGTAAGGTTTTCAGTAGGCGACGGCTCCAGCCGAGCCGGCCTGTGCATGGGCAGCGGCCGTGGGAGTTACTCCCACCGTCGCCTCCCTTAGGGGTGGCGGCTGTGGGAGCGGCCACAACCATCTCCCACTGTCACCTCCCTTAGGGGCGGCGACTGTGGGGTAAACCCCCCCCCCCCGCGGCCCCCAAAATATGCCTTATTTTATTTCAAATGCACTCTTCAAACAAAAAATACGAAACCTCTTTTATATAAAAGAAATAAACCCCTGCGATTTTGACAGTAATATTCCCCACTAAAAAGAAATATAACAAAACTTCAATTTGAGAATTTCGTCCGTACGGCAGCGATTTTAAAAAAAAATTCAATTAAATCACATTTACATTACTTTCACAATACAATTTATATATGAAAATCAATATATATAAATATATATATTCTCCAATTCATATGGAGATTTACAGTAGGGAAATTAAATAATTTTCTACAGGGTTTCCAAATGAAATCACACACAAACATTTTGTTTCATATCCCAAACTATTCCCTGAAGAATCATTTCTTTCTTTTTTACAAATATTTCCCTTTACAAATTTAAAATACTTTCAACATAGAATTTTTTTTTACAGAAGCTTTCCTGAAGCCATCAAAAATTCACACAATAGAATATCTACAAAAGCTTTCCTTTCCAAAACAAATAAAATAAACTTTACAAGAGGATTACCTGATTTCCTTTGCTAACTGGTGAAGAGAATCTCTGTTGCCTCTGTTGCCTGAAGCTTCTAATCTCTTCCCGTATAGCAAATCCCAATCCAAAATGTAAACAAAAGATTTTCCACAAATATACAGTATTTCAAAATAGCACACACAGAGAAGTTTTGCAAAAGCTCTGATAATTTTCCCGTGAGGAAAATTCAATAACCTCTGTGCAATCCCAGATCCACAATAAACTCCGTAACCAAATTTCCTCAACCAACACTAATTAATGCACTGGCACACTTGTCGAGAAGTACAAATATCTTCTCAACAACTTCTCGGCAATTTTGCCAATTTTCAATTTTGCATGCAAATAATTATTTAATTTAAATTTCCAATTTCCAATATACAACCATTTACACACTTAATAATTTAATTTAATTAATTTATTTATTTAATTAAATAAATTTAATCTTTTAAGATTAAACCATTTAACCAAATAAGCTAATTAATTAATTAAATAATTAAGTAAGTAATTTCTTCAACATTAAAATATTAATATAAATAACAATAATTTAAAACACAATAAACTATCATTAAAATTTAACCAAATTTACCTTCCAAGCAATTTATCCAAACAGAAAATGACATACAATCCTATGACTGAACTAAAACAGACGATGTACTAAGACCAGGGTTATAGATTAAACTAGGGTGAACCAAACTACTATCTCCCGATCAATGTTTCCGTTGAGTATTGACACGCTCATACCTGAGTACCCAGGTGGAGTCGGTGTCATGTACCTGCAAATCCTGCAACCAAGCAATAACATACATACAAATATATATATATAAAGCATTAAACAGACACACCGTGTGGAGAAAATCACGGATATCACAGGGCACTCGCAAGCGAGTGATGCGATTCCGTTCTCCACACCAATACACATCACAAAAAATTGACGAAATAAATAGCTGTTAGTCCATCATAACATATACATAGCAATAATCAACTGAAAGTAAACATCTACGCTATATCAAATCATGTCTGAAATTAGTAATCATCAAACAATATATCATCATGTCACAGAATAAATCCACTATCGCTCAAAACCAACGATCAAAATATCCAACAAAATATCATAGGTCTAATAGTATGAAAACCTAATAGCATAAAGCATATGCATAAACGTAGGGGTACTACATCCTCCCCCCCTAGGATCAGGCTTGCTCCTAAAATCCTGCGAACAGATAGGGATAAAGTTCCCTCATGAGTGTCGCATCCTCCCAAGTAGCAGAAGCCTCATGGCTAGGATCCCACTGGACCCTCACCTGATCAACGTGTCGACCCCTGAGACCGAGCGTCCAGTGTTGTAGAATGGCCACGGGCTGCAAAGCCAGCTACTTGTCCTCTACCTATAACGCATTCCAATCAAGTACATGAGATATGTCAGGATGATATGGTCTGAGAACTGATACATGAAAAACATCATGAATATGAGACAAACTGGGTGGTAAGGTGAGTTGATATGCCATGGGACCAATTCTCTCTAAAATCTTGAATGGTCTAACGAAACGAGGCACAAGCTTAGAGCCTTTTCCGTAACAAATTGGACTCTTTCGCCGTCGCACTCGAAGAAACACTCTATCACCAATAGAAAACTGTCGATCTATCCGATGCGCATCGGCATATTTCTTTTGCCTATCCTGAGCTGCTATCAAATGCTCTCTAATACGGTCAACTTGTTGCTCCATGTCTTGAAGCATCTCAGGTCCAAGTAATACTCTATCCTCTAGTCGATCCCAACTCAGTGGTTTTCGACAAGGACGACCATATAATGCTTGAAATGGTGGCATACCTATGGAACTCTGATATCTGTTATTATAAGCGAATTCTACTTAGTATAGATAATCCTCCCAATGAGACTGTTGGTCCATAACGTACATCCTAAGCATATCCTCTAATATTTGGTTAACTCTCTCTGTTTGATCATCAGTTTGAGGATGATACGCTGAACTAAAGTTCAACTGTGTACCTAACGCATGTTGTAATGAAGTCCATAGGGTAGAAGTAAATACAGGATCTCTATTTGATATAATCCTACGAGGAATCCCATGTAATCTAACGATATCCTCCATGAATATCCTAGCTACGGATGAAGCATTGTAAGATGATCGTACAGGTGAGAAATGAGCTACCTTAGTCAATCGGTCAACAGTTACCATAATGGCATCATGTCGACGTGATGATGTAGGTAACCCTACAATAAAGTCAACGGATATAATATCCCATTTCCATTCAGGAATGAGATGTGGCTGCAATAATCCAGCAGGATGTTGATGCTCAGCTTTGACTCGCTAACATTCAAGACATCTCGACACATAATCAGCAATATCACATTTCATACCAGGCCAGAAATACAATTGCCGAAGATCAGCATGCATTTTCTTAACTCCTGGATGAGCGGAATACGGAGCTTGATGAGCTTCAGTCATGATTAATGTACGAAGACTCTCAACATGTGGTACATAAATATGACCTAAATGCCATAATATACCATCCAATTCTAGGACATACCCTGCAAATCGACCTTCTAAAGGTCTACCCGATTCAATCTCCATCCTCACTTCCTGATACAATCTATCAGTAGGAAGTGCAGCTACTATTTGACCTCTCAAATCTACTTCGAGAGTAGTAGCAGAGATCTCATGTCGACATCGACTAAGAGCGTCAGCCACTACATTCTCTTTGCCTTGAACATATTTTACTTCAAAATCGTACTCACACAAGAACTCCATCCACCGTCTTTGCCTAGCATTCAAATTAGGTTGCGTAAAGATGTATTGCAAACTACGGTGATCAGTATGAAGTTCAAAATGATGACCTAATAGAAAATGCCTCTATTGAACTAATGCATGCACTACTGCAGCTAGTTCTAGGTCATGAGTAGGATAGTTTAATTCGTGATCTTTGAGTTTGTGAGACTCATAAGCAATCACACACCCATCTTGCATCAATACTGCTCCCAAACCCTCTAAGGATGCATCCGTGCATACCATGAAATCCTTAGTAGCATCAGGAACAATGAGTATAGGTGCATTAGTTAACTTTTCTTTAAGAGTCTGAAAAGCCAACTGACATTGCTCTGTCCAAACAAACTTCTTCCCTTTCCTTTGAAGAGAAGTAATAGGATGACCTATTCTAGAAAACCCCTCTACAAAATGCCTATAATAGCCAGCTAGACCCATAAAACTATGAACTTCACCTACATTAGTTGGCGTGGGCCAATCCACAATAGCTTGGATCTTTGAAGGATCCACAACGATACCTTTTCCAGATATCACATGTCCAAGGTATTTTATTTCAGGTTGAAAGAAGTCACACTTCTTCAGGTTCGCATACAATTGATTTTCCCTTAAACACTGCAATACCTACCTCAAATGTTCTTCATGTTCCTTCATGTTTCTTGAATAAACTAATATATCATCGAGAAATACCAGGACAAAACGATCAAGGTATGTATGAAAAACACCATTCATTAAACTCATGAATACTGATGGTGCGTTCGTTAACCCAAATGGTACTACTGTGAATTCGTAGTGCCCATATCGAGTTCGAAAAGCAGTTTTATGAATGTCTGCTTCAGCTATACGCAATTGATGGTAACCGGATTTCAAATCAATTTTAGAGAACACATTAGCTTCCTTAATTTGATAAAAAAGATCATCGATTCTAGGAAAAGGATATCGATTCTTAATCGTAACCTTGTTCAATTGACGATAGTCAATGCATAGCCTAAGAGATCCGTCCTTCTTCTTTACGAAGATGACAGGTGCTCCCCAATGAGAAACACTTGGATGAATGAAACCCTTTTCTAATAGTTCCTCTAACTGGATATGAAGTTCCTCTAACTCCTGGGTCATCATTCTATAAGGAGCTCTAGATATAGGTTTAGCTACAGGAACTAAGTCAACTCTAAAGTCGATATCCCTCTTCAGTGGCATTCCAGGAATGTCATTGGGAAACACGTCTGCAAATTCCCTAAGAATAGGATGATCATCAAGAGATACCTCTTGACTCTCACCCTCTTCTAAATCAGTAACTGTTGTTGCAAACAGTTGACATCCCTGACGAAGACATCTCTTTAATTGCATAGCAGATATCATATGCAAAGAGATAGGTCTTTGAATACCTACGATTTCCACTTTCGTGCCTAAATCATTAATGCAACTAACTGTCTTAAGTCGGCAGTCAATCATAGCATGATGAGATGCTAACCAATCCATACCTAAAACTATGTCATACGATCCTAAGGGTGTAACATATAAATCTACCAAGGTAGTTAATGCACCAATATTAAGTTCACAGTTAAGTACTAAATTTTCTACTGCTACCTTCACCCCTGAGGCAAATTCAACTTGCCAATTACCACCTTGCTTTACCGCCACAAGACCACAACGATCAACAATGGTAAGTGAAATAAAGGAGTCAGTGGCTCCAGAATAAAAAAGAATGGAAACACTAACACCATGTAACTTACCTGAAGTTTCGACCACCGTGTTCTGGTGATAGACTTGACGGTCATTAACCGCAGCATATACTGTATGAGATCATCCTACATCACCCACTGTAGGCTCTGAAACTATAGGTCAAGGCCCAAAACCAGTAGAACCTCTCATCGGACACTACCTAGCTATGTGTCCCTGCTACCCACATGAGTAACAACCTGTGCCTGTGCCTCTACCGAATCCTCTGCCACCCGAAGGTGCATTGGATTGCTGGAAACTACCCCTACTGACGGTAGACTGAGCACTCTGTGCAGGATGATCCTGCCTATTGCACTTGTTGCGCCACCAGTTATGACCCTTTCCTGTTTGAGGACTATTTTGTTGTTGTGGTTGAGGGTTATTGTTCTTTTGAGGTGTTCGTTGTTCTTGTTGCTGCCCACCCTTTGTGGGTGTCTATTGGTTCTTAGAAGAACCACCTGTCTGTGCCTGTCCACCCCGTGGACTAAAACCTGCTGCAAGAGCACTCCCAATCTACACTCCTGTGTGCCCACCTAAAGCCATAATAAGGTTCTCCTCTACTATGCGAGCCTTCTCCACCGCTACTTCCATAGTCTTTGGCTCAAAGACTCAGACACCACCACTGATGCGGGCGTTTAAACCCCTGATGAAGTGTTGTACTAGCATAGGCTCATCATCGCCAACACCAGCATACTACTTGAGTTCATAGAACCTACATTCGTATTGCTCTACAGAAAGAGCTAACTAACATAGATCATGGAACTCGTCAGCCCTATGCTGCCTCCAATGCTCTGAAAGGAACCGAGCTCTAAACCTCTCAAGAAACATCTCCCAAGATACAAAACCAATATCTATATGGAGCTTCTGCTCCTCTAGGCGCCACCAAGTAGAGGCGAATCCTCTCAAGTGCATAATAGCGCATCCGGCATGGGTATTGCTACCGTATGGGTGCATGGCGAAGCATCTACCCAAATCTAGTAGCCAGGTCTCAGCCTCTAAGCCGCCTCCTGTACCATCAAAGGTAGGAGGACGTGCCCCTAGTAAATCCCTCATATGACCTGCAGTGATAGCATCCTGATGTGTTGTGTCCTCTACTCTCCTAAGAGATCTATCTCTCTCTGACAACCTCCTGCTCATCTACCTGTCTAGGTCCAAGATGAGCTAGGACCTCCTCTAATAGTGGACGTATCTGAGAACCCTCTACTGCTGACTGTTCAGGATTTTGTCCCTCATTTCTCTGACCCAACTGTTCTGCCTGATCACTGTGATGAGGACTAGGAGGGGGAGTAACCTTAGGGATTGGCCCTCGGCCTCCATCTCGACCTCTACCACGACCTCTTCCTCCTTTCCTAGGCATGTTCCTACACCTAACAATAACGAGTCTTAGATACTATTCAACCAAGGCTAACAGTTACCGACACTACGTACTAGGTCAACCTAATGGGCTCGTGATTTCACAGAGCGTCCATCTTTGTGACCTCATGCTCAGATACCAAGGAAGATGCCTCGTCTTAATAATTACTTAGTTGGTTTAAATGTAAGTTATATCACTGTACCAGCTATGCATCTACAGTACATAAGTGAAATTACATTTCAAACAATCTTGCTTAAAACATTTAATTTTCACAATATTTACAACATACTCATCCATCTTGATGAGGTAGTTCAATAAAAATTACAATTACAATTACAAGTGTATCACCTCACAATATTTGAGGGATGTTTTACAATAAAAATTTACAAAATTACAATGAAGAAGTGTTCATAAGTTCCAAATGTGAGCTCTCCATCATGAATCTCTGATGCCAAGATCAATTGGGGCAACGGACTTGCACGTTCCACCCAACCATGTGGTACCCGAAGGTCCTTGTTTTATAGGACAAAGTAATAAGGTTACCTAGACCTAATCTATCTCTATGAAGATTCCACAAGACTATCAACTGTTAATTTTCCATTCCAGGCCTTCTCATCTTATACTCAAATTAGATTTAAAGTTAAAGAGTCATAAGTACTAAAGCACTAAGGTAAAGAAAACACATAGTTGTCACTTTAATAATATGATGGATCTATTTTGAGAACCTTCTAATTTTCACAACTACTCCAACTCTTGAAATGTTTCACAAACTTTACAAATATCTAGTCCCATTTCGCTCATACCATGGGTACTAGGTTGTCTAATGTTTACCTGCAAATCCTACAACAAAAGCAATGCATACAAATATATATAAAACGAACATAAACATAACACAGGCGTCAAAAATCAAGCATCCATGTACAGTGATCCTTATTCCGTTCTCCCCCACGAACCAATAATCACACGTCACAACATGAAACATGAACGAAAATAAATAGCTGTTAGTCCATCACTTAACATACTAGCATAGCAATAATCAACTGAAAGTAAACAATCTATAATTAAATAACGAATATTAATCATGTCTGAAATCAGTAATAACCATCAAACAATATATCATCATGATCACAGAGATAAATCCAAACTATCGAACTCTATGAGTACAGGGGACCAGCGATTATAAATATCCAACAATGCTACATATCTGATAGTCAAGCATCTAATAGGTATGACAAACCTAACAGCAGAAATGCATATGCATAAACGAAGGGGTACTACAGGGGTACTACATGCATCTTTCAGTTTTCTTAGTGTAAATGGAAATAATTTGGAGCCACAAATTTTTTGTACATTGGTGATTGTGCCAAATTTGTAAATGTTGCTTATCTGTCTCATTGATAGTAGAAGCAACCAGATCTTAATCTACGTCATGTGTTCCAGAATGGTGTTTGTCTTGAATTAATCATCTGATTTAAGAAGCTTTTAAGGAATGAAGTTTGATTTTTTATATTTGGTTTAAATGGTAACTTGCAATCTGCTGTTGAAATCAGCACTGTGAATGAATGAAACTATGTGTTAGTCACAAGTTAACTTTGTTCTGCAGTTTAGTTAGGAATTCCTTGGAAGGTGACAGGTCTGGTTAATTCAGATTAAGTGTCATCATTTTCTGTCTCAAAGCCCTGATCTAAAAAAACCCTGGTTAGAATAGGTTTTAAGTTTATGTCTGATCTCATAACAATCCAGAAGCTCAACACCAACATGCCCCTTGAACATTACTACTACATTGACCACTGAGGGACATTAGTACAATTGAGAACCAACTATAAAGACCTTGGGAGCTAAGATATCCATGTGTTATCTTTCTCTTTCAGGAGAAACAGAGTAGCAATATTCTGTTTAACTATTGTTGTGCCATTTGGAACATCAATAAAAGTTGGCACTAGAAGGAGGGCCCTTTGAGAAAATTTTGGATTGTTGTGAGTTGGAATGGGTTAGATCTTGGAGGACCCAGCTCCGATGGGTAGCCCTTTGTATATACCATGATTTTTCCATGAAATCCCTGGTCACCTATATGATAGGCTTCCTTTATTTTTCCCTAATGGCGGGAAAAATGCTTCTGAACATGTTGGAATTTGCAAGCGTGTACTTACTTTTCTCTAGGTTTAGCATGAGGATGTTGTCTGTCAATTGTTTATCAGAACACTTCAAGGTTCAGCAAGACAATGGTATGTTAATCTTCCACCAAATTATATTTGTTCATGGGTGGAGTTAGAAATCTTATTCTTAGATCAGTTTGGTCCTCGCACACAAGACCACTGGGAGAACTCATCCCTGCAAAATCCAATCACAGCGTTAAGTACTCCACTTGTTAATAAGTTGTGACCATGCCATCTCTTTTCAGTCATCTTCCAAAGCATAGTCCATTGCATCACAATGAAGTTCTAGATGAAACATTTGATTCGCTACAATATAATTTTGATGACTTGTTTGGTGAAAAGCATGAAATGGATGTAAATTTAGAGCATAATAGAAATATTGAGATAGAATCTAGCTTTTTTGAACATGTTAGTACTAATGACGGCTTTAAAGGAGATGAGGTATTAGTGCGGGATTACTGTCATGAGAAATCAACAATGCCTTCCAATGATTTGAGCAACTCTTCTAATCAAGATGAGAATCAGGGTGATGAGGAGTGGATAAAGGAGCATGGTTTAGGTTGGATTGATATCCCTCGTATGATAAATCGAATAAGGGAGAAATTAGAAGAATCAGTAGATCTGAAGCTATCAGAACTTGTTGGGCCAAGTGGATGTAGGATACATCGAACTAATCAACACTCTCAAATGGACTGTCATGTCTTCCTAGGTAGGATGGAATTATATTTCAAGCAAATGATCTCTATCTAAGGAATACTAATGGACGATCCTTGGAGTACACATCCCATCGATGAGGAGAATGAAACAACTAGCACACATGAAAATGGTAATCAGTTCATCCAAAATGATGAGAGTAACTATGTGAAGAGATTTAATTCTTCCCTATCTTTTGATGACTTTGATCCTTGCATTGAGATGGATTCAACAACTGATGAAACTCCTTTACCTAGGGAGGGCTAGATAGAAGTGGAGAATGAATTCATCAATGCATTCATAGATTCTTTCATGATGGGGAATGAGGAAGAAACACACTTTGATGGGTTAATGCAAGAGGATGACTCTACTGATTTAAGTAGTGAATAGATTGAAACAGGTAACACACTTCAAGATGAGATTGCCAATGAATCTTGTGGTCAAAGACAAGGAATTAAATGCCAAAATGAAATCTTAAGAGAAGAAGTCCAAGTAGATGTGCAGATTAGTCAAGTGTTCCCTGAAGAAATTCATGATGGGGTACATTTGGATGAAGTAGAGGAATGACAAGAAAGCAACCAAGAGGCTATCTCAGAAGTTGAATCTCTTCAATATGACGAAGAGAATGAGACCAGGGAGTGTTTTCCTAATTTTGGTTCTGTTTACTCAAGTGTATTGGTTGAGGAATAAGAATTGAGAGAGTGTTTTCCTGTCTCTGACTCTGTGCATTCAAGTGAGTTTTAAGGAAATCCTTGTTCACCATGTGCCAATATCCCTAACATCAATGGTGATGAGCTGGGTGCAGATTCCCAAACCCTTGGGGGTGACATGTTTCAAGAGAATGTTGAAAGTGAGACTTCATCTCAAGAAAATTAGAAAATTTTTGACTCCATGCCTGAGATGAATACAAAGATGCTGGTGAGTGAATATCCTAACTGCAAGATGAACCTTGATTCATTGGTGTTCCATGAGCTGAGACCTCATGAAGAGGAGATCATACAACACAAGCCTGCATTGGTAACTAGAAATCTTCAGAATCAGGTGGTGTCCTTTCATTATCCTCTGTGTTTCAATGATTTTCAGTTTGATTATGGCATAGAGGATAGTAAAACCTATTTGTGGGTAAATCATGACAAAACCGAGAACCCACAACTGATAATATTTCAAGCTTTATGCCCTCAGAATGAACCTATTGCCTATAAACTTCATATTTCTAAGTATAAAGATAAATTTGTTAGGTTTAGAACTGTGCCTAGTAAGTTAAGATTGTTGCACATAATGAAAAATTAGTCAAATCAATGTATAAATTTTTATAGTTTTGTGTTTATAAAGATTAGCTTTGGAGTTAGTTTAGGAGTAGGATTGGTTAGTGTTAGTTTTTGGTTTAGTTATTTTTCCTTTGTGTTGTTATTTTCCTTTTCTTGTTCCTTTTGTTTTCTGTTTGTAAATAGTTTGTTTTTCTGTTTGTAAATATTCTGTCTGTTTGTAAATAATTTGTTGTTTGTATGTTTGTCCTTTTCTTTCTGTCTTTCTATTTCCTTTGCTCTTTCGGTTTCTATTTTGTCTTGCTTCGTTCTTTGGGGTTTATCTGTTCTTTCCCATCTTAGAATGGTGGTTGTTATCTAAGGCATATGTTGGTCATTAGGAGAGAAGTGGTTTAGATATTTTCAGATCTGTTGATTGGGTGATTTTGTCCTAAATTCGTTGTTTCATGCCTGTTGTCAATAAAGGTTGTGGAAAGTTTTGAAAACAAGGTGCAAAGTAAGTAGCCTTCATCAGCTCCCCTGAATCTGTCACAAATCAATAAGATCATCTCCTCTTGTAATGGTATATTTGTCCTAGAACAACAATGTTGTAAGATTTGAGTGAAAAATCTGATTTCCAAGTGCTGTTATGAGGTCCATGGTAGTTTTCAACCCAGATCAGATGTTAAACATCTGACAAATTGAAAAGGAATTAAATTAAATATCTGAAACTCTATGAAAAAAAAAAGAGAAAATAATTATTTGAAAGAGAAAGAAGATTCAATATGAATGGGTGATTCTAGTATCTCTACCGGGGCTATGGACGCCTGACTGGCAGTAGAGAAATGTTGTGAGAAAACTAGAGGTATCTCCATCAAGGCTATGGATGCCTAACTGGCAGCGGAGCAATGCCTAGAATATCATTGCACAACAACCAGAGGGAATCAACTCATGTAGCTCAAATCTTGCACATTATTGTCTGAAAGATCAAAAAAATTTACAAAAGAGTGATGCACAATCAAGCACACACATATATTTAGGAGTAGCTATTCTTGATTTACATTTGAGATTCTAGCTCAGCCTTGGTTACTAAAACTGACCCAACTAGAGTTGTGATATTCATGAACCAGGAGTTCTAGGTAGCTGAATCCTTCAGCTTCTTGAAAATGGTTAAACCATTTTCCCAGCCGAGTCGCCATTTGTTATGCCTTGCATACCCCCCCCCCCCCCATTTTGTTCTGGAACAAAATAGGTCCCCCCTTTTTCTTTTGTCTTCTTTCCCTTTTAGTTGTTTGTTTTGATCTTTGGAATTCTTTTGTTTTCCTCCTAATTTTGACTTTTGATCTATCTGATTTAATTTTGGTTCTATCTTGGCCTAAGTTGGTTTCTTCTTGCTGAGGATTCAATGAAATAATCACAAGCAATAATGGATTTCATTATGACATATTTTGTGTTTTATTTTCCACTAAGTGCTTATGCAGACCTTTCTTTTGGAGGGTTAAATTACACATAGGATGATATTTTCCAAGGGAACTCAGTTGGAAAGCATTGTTCAATCCAGTTGATCATAAATTTCCTCTAAGGAGAAAGTCGGCAAGACTCTGCAGTTGTCTTGCCAACTGGCCATGTGTTCTATCCAAAAGAGGCTCATCAGTCACCCAAAATTCATGTCGCCGAGAGTCTTTATGTGTCTCGCCGACCGAGGGAGCCCTCGCCAAAAGATTCTAAATTTGGCATAACGTCTTGTCGAAAGGGGTTAAGTCTCGGCGACAGGGGTGTGGTGTCAGCAGGAAGTCTTGTTGATCAAGCAAGCTCTCCCTGAACTCAAATGAACTCTCAGCGGAAAGAAAAGACTTCGGTATAGGGTCTTCGAGATAGAGATGTCTTGACGATAATTTTTCCTTTGGTAGGAGGTTTGGCCGATTGGCGTATGTCGCACCGAAAAGGTAGGAGGAGCCCGAAGAAAGTTTGCGCTTGGTGAAAGGAAGCCTCAGTCGGTGTAAAGTCTCAGCGACACGAAGGAAGCTCGTCGAGAGAAAAGTGGCTTCAGCAAGATGTTTCACCGATGGGGTGAACTCTTGTTGAAGTAAAGCGTAATTGGCGAAATGGAGTGGCTTCGGCAAGAGGTCTCGCCGATGGAGATGTCTCGGCGAAAGGAAATGAGTTCGGCGAAAGGTCTCGCCGATGATCCCTAGTTTAGGTGACAAAGGAATGGTCACAGTGAAGGATGGCAGCGTCACCGAGAGGTCTCCCCGACCACAGGAAGTCATGCCGACATGAAGGGAGGTCCCACTGAAGGAAATTGAGCTTGGAAAATGATTTTTCCTTCGCCATAAGTCTAGCTGACTTGGGTGTGCTCGCAAAAGGAAAAGGAGGCTCGATATGATGTCACGGTGAAAGAAGAAAAGTCTCAACGAAAGAATAGAATGAGCTCGCCGAGGAGTAAGGAGATTCGGTGTGATGTCATGCCGAGGAGACAAATTCTGGCCGAAGTGAAATAAACTCGGTGAGATGTCTCACCAATGGCTGTTGGTCTTGCCGATAGGATCTCACCGAGGGGTATAGAAATCGGCAAAAGGTATCGCCAAACGGTGGATGTCTCACTGAAGCATATGAGCTCGGCGAGAGTGAAAGAAATTAGTGAAAGGTCCTGCCAATACAAAAGAGTCTCGGTGACAGCAGGGCAATGTCACCAAGAGGTTTCGCCGAAGAGTACTTGGCTTCAATAAAAGGTCTCCCCGAATTGAGGATGTCTCCTTGATGGACATTGGTCCCACCAAAAATCTCTAGCTCGGGGAAACAAAAGGGTATCCCTTCGCCATGAGGTCTCGGCGAGGAGGGGCTGGTCTGGCGGATAAAAGTGAGCGATCGGGGAGAAAAGAGGAAGTTGTCAGGAGGTCTGGGCGACTACACCAAAGTCTTGCCGAAAAAGAAAAGAGCTCAAGCCCAGAGAGGAAGAAAGAGCTCAGGGAGAAGGAAGGGGGTTCGTTGTGAGGTTTTACCGACACGGAAGGGTCACACCGATAGCGATGGATTCCCCAATGAAAGAAACATCGGTATAACCAAGGATAACTCACCGTAGCCTCTGGCCAATAGTAAGGAGTCTTGCCGACAACAAGGTAGGCTCGGTAAGAGAAGAGGAGTTCAGGGTAAGGTCTCCCCGAAGTAGGAGGTTTTCCCGAAATAAAAATGAGCTCGATGTGACTTCTGAAGCTCGACGAGGGGTCTCATTGACCGGTATGCACTATGCCGATAACTGTTATAAGACAAAATTGCATCGGGGAGACACGATGAGTGTCTCACCGACATGTGATTCAAGGTGGACCACTTTTGACTGCCTGATGAAGCTTGCGTAGCGTATGCCCGATCAACTAGAGGAAACTAAAAGAGTGACTAATTGCCCCTTTGACCGAGTGACTATTCTTGTGAAAGAAGACCAACCAAATGCAAGTGAGATGGATCGGCTCGGGTGATAATACGAAGGTCTAAAGAGGCCTGATGGTGCTTCCAGGAGATGGTCAATGTGTAGAGAGTCTAGAACATGAAGGAGGCTAGAAGAACGAAGAAACTATGAGTCACAAGGACAGCTGTAGCGACCACTGGCAGAGACAGATCGGTATTAATGGTGATATTTTGGAACATTCAAGGTAGATTTCAGGAGGGTTTTGAGTATGGACACAAAGACAAAGGTGTTAATGCTGCAGCTACAAAAGATCTGAAGGCTTCTTCTGAGGACAAAAATCTTTCATCAGCATGGACAGCAGGGCTTCACATTGAATGCAACATTGACTCTCTTCAGAAAGATCTGAGAGCCGACCTTCCTGCAACCAAGAAGATATTTTGTAAGCCCTAATATAGGGGGACAACACATTCTTTTTTATGCATTCTATATATAAGGCATTCTTTCCTCTTTGTAAAGGTTAGAAACTTCTAGGTTAGAACGGGTAGAACTTCTAGGTTAGAATTAAGAAAGGGATAGATAGAGAACTTCTACAGTTAGGACTTCTAGGGGTAGAGTAGAACTGGTGGTTAGGAGTTAGATTAAGTAGAAGACCAATGCATCTTTCAGTTTTCCTAGTGTAAATGGAAACAATTTGGAGCCACAGATTTTCTGTACACTGGTGATTGTGCCGGATTTGGAAATGTTGCTTATCTGTCTCATTGACAGTAGAAGCAACCAGATCTTAATCTACTTCATGATGTGTTCTAGAATGGTGTTTGTCTTGAATTAATCATCTGATTTAAGAAGCTTTTAAGGAATGAAGTTTTATTTTTTATGTTTGGTTTAAATGGTAACTTGCAATCTGCTGTTGAATTCTGCACTGTGAATGAATGAAATTGTGTGTTAGTCACAAGTTAATTTTGTTTTGCAGTTTTAGTTAGGAAGTCCTTGGAAGGTGATAGGTCTGGTTAATTCAGATGAAGTGTCATTCTTTTTTGTCTCAAATCCCTGATCTATCTTTTGACGTTTCTTTAAAAACCCTGGTTAGAATAGGTTTTAAGTTTATGTTTGATCTCATAACAATCCAAAAGCTCAACACCAGCAGGCCCCTTGAACATTACTACTACATTGACCACTGAGGGACATCAGCACAGTTGAGAACCAACTATAAAGACCTTGGGAGCTAAGATATCCATGTGTTATCTTTCTCTTTCAGGAGAAACAGAGTAGCAATATTCTGTTTAACTGTTGCTGTGCCATTTGTGGTGAGAGTGTTCCAAAGTTTGCTTGCACAATTAGCTAGAAGACCTTTTCCCTATCTTTTTCCTAGAACCTGATATCTTCTATGTTCTTGTTAGGCTTGGATGATTAACCAAGTCCTATTCTAACTCCTCTCCAAGAGTTTCTCACTTGTGCTTCACCTTGAAAGACTAACACCACTTATACTGGGCAAACTCTCTCCTACACTTAGAAGACTCTAAGTGCCAACATCACACAAAAGCTTGAACTGATTGCAGGGGTGCCAAACATGTTGGGAACATACCATGTACATCCTACTGGATCCATCTTGGATGGTCTTCAATATACTTTCTTACCGATTCCAAGATTTTATCTTAATGAGGCCTAATTCCTTATAGCCCTTGACAGTGACCTTTTTTTCTTTCTTGCTCAAACTTTCCAAACAACCTAGAAAAAATAAATCACTTTCTAATACCCTTTTGGATCCTCTAAAATATTCACAAGGTTTTAGACCCCTAACTCCTCTATACACTGATTTCCTCTAGTCTAGGGCAAATAGGGCTAAAAGACCTAATTTCTAGGATTTTTCTGATCTCTTGCTCCTCTCTAACACAAATGGATTGACTAGACCTCAATCCTTCTAGCATGTGAAGATTTGATCATACCCTACCTAGAACCGTACTTGTTCTGTAGTGTACTACTAACCCTTGCCTATATTCTTTAGTTCTTCACTATCAAACCTCTAACCGGGCACCTTAAGCTCACCTAGGGTTTGTTAATGCACTCTACTGCTCGACTCTTCAGGACTCCTACCACTACATATATATAGACCAATGGCTCCCCTAACATTTCCATCTACTCTTAGGAAGACCCCGTGGTTAGATTTCATGGGGGAGCCATAAAAAGGCAACCTGGTCAGGAAAGGACCAGAAAAACCTCTTAGCCCCTAACCTAAGAATTCAAAACACTAGATTAACTCAAAGCAATTTAATTATAGAATGGAAAATGCTTAAGACTACCCTGTGAACAAAAATTCAATGTAAAATTAGTACATCCAATCCTCTTTGTATCACTGTTACTCAAGACATTCGGGATTCACAGAAAATGCAGAGTTCTTCTATTCCAAAAACAAAAACTTGATTACAAAAACATCTAACTTCTTGGATTCGAGCCACACCTTTCATAGTTTCCATTTGCCAAGTTTTTAGGGATGTTGGTTGATCCCACACTCCTATCTTTCAGGGGATCCAAGACAACCGAGTTGCATTCAACATGAGAAATGTTGTCATGACAACTTTGTAACAACTTTTTGCAACTTATCATTATGCCATCATCCTAACTCTTAGGACCTCTACCTCCTTGATTTCGAGCATCCAACTCCCTTAACTGCCTCATGGCATCTTTCTAACAACCTTCATGTGTTTAGAACACATTTAAGGCTCCAATCCCATCTTAAGCTATTTAAGGCTAATTAAAGCTAAACTATCAATGATGACTAAACTTTGGTGAATCTTAGTCCTAATGACTAATTCACCCAACCACAACAATGACCTTCTAAGGTCCAAAACAAACACACTATTAACCTAACTTGGCTAATGTCAGATACAAGCCAAAAATGACAATTAACAAAATGGAGGTTAGCCTAGGTGCTCCTGCACCATCCTCCCCCAAAAAAAAGAGTTCAATCCATCCTTGGATTGAGTAAGTTGAGATCAATGCCCAACTTCTTGAACTCTGATTCTTTGATCCACACTGCATCAGCTTCAGGTTGACCATGCCATTTTATCAGATGTTCCCTGTATTCCTTGGTTCTAGTCTTCTTGTAGACCCTGGTATCCAGTATACTGTCAGCTTGTTTGACTGTATTAGAAGGTAGTTTGAGCTCTTCCACATCTTGGATGACTTCATTGAGACTTTTATCCATGTCTGGTGGTGGTCCTTTGTAATGAACCAGGTCTGCAATATTGAAAACAGGGGACAGTCCACTATCTTCTGGTAGCTCCACTCTAAAAGCATTGTTTCCATACTTTTCCAAGATAGGACAGGAACCTATCCTCTTCATCTGCAACTTGTGGGGAACTCCTTTTTGTAACCGGGACTTGTTTAGATGCACCATCACCAAGTCTCCAACATTGAAATGAACTTCTCTTCTATGCTCATCCACCTTGGTCTTATGCTTCATGTTGTTTTCTGCCAATGTCTTCCTGATTGTATCATGGATCTCTTGCATTGCATAAGCAAAATCATCAACATATCCACTTCCCTTGACTCCATCCTTTAAGTATCTTAGTTCATAGACTCCTCTAGGATGTAAACCATAGAAAATTTCAAAGGGACTCTTCCCTATTGGCTTGTTCACAGTGTCATTATAAGCATATTCAGCTTGTCCTATCAACTAATCCCATTGTTGACCATACCCCTTGGTCAAGCACCTTAACAGATTTCCAAGACTTCTATTCACAACTTCGGTCTGACCATCAGTTTGGGGATGGTATGTAGATCCAAAAGATAAATTAGTCCCCAATCTCTGCCAAAGAGTCTTCCAAAAATGGCTCATGAACTTGGTGTCTCTGTCTGACACAATGCTTATAGGTAACCCATGTATCCTTACTATCTCTTTGAAGAAGAGAGAGGCTATTTGACTGGCATCATTGGTTGTTTTACATGGCACAAAGTGAGCCATCTTGCTGAATCTTTCCACAACTACATAAACATTGTCCATGCCTTGTCTTGTCTTGGGTAACCCAACTACAAAATCCATACTCAAGCATTCCCATGGCCTGGTAGGAATAGGCAATGGTTGGTATAGGCCTACATTTGAAGAAGTACCCTTGGCCTTTTGACACACTAAACAACTTTCCACATACCTCCTAACATCTAGATTCATCCTTGGCCAATAATAAAACCTTTGAACAAGTTCTTGAGTCTTTGTGATCCCGAAGTGACCACTCAATGCACCATTATGCTTTTCTTGTATCAAATTATCTCTAATAGAGCCTCTAGGGACACATTGTTGATTCCCTTTAAACAAAAGATCACTTTTCAAAGTATATTCAGCATATTTAATATGAAAATGATTCTTGTATTCAACACATACCTTATAAATGTTTGCAAAATCTTCACCATCTGCATATAGGTCCTTGAAATGATCTATTCCCATGCTCTTCAACTAAATTTATTGTATGGTGAGGACTCTTCTACTCAAGGCATCTGCCACCTTGTTGAGTACTCCTTTCTTGTGCTTGATATTAAAGGTATAAGCTTGCAGGTATTCAACCCACTTCATGTGTCTGTGACTCAATTTCTCTTGTGAATTCAGGAAACTAAGTGCTTGGTTGTCTAAATACACTATGAATTCCTTGGGAAGCAAGTAGTGCCTCCATTTCCTTAGAGCCTAGACCAATGCATACATCTCAAGGTCATAAGAAGAATACTTCTTCTTGGCTTCACTTAATTTTTTAGAATGAAAAGCCACCGGTCTGCCCTCTTGACTGAGAACAGCTCCAATAGCCACATTGCTTGCATCACACTCAATAGTGAATAGGTTCTCAAAGCTTGGTAACACCAAAATAGGTTGGTAGCTATCTTTTCTTTCAACAACTCAAAACTTTTGCTAGCTTTCTCATTCCATACAAACTTAGTCTTCATCCCTCCTTTAATGGTATCCAACATAGGAGCATAAATAGCACTAAATTGTCTTATGAACTTCCTATAGTATTGAGCAAGGCCATGAAAACTTCTTACCTTTGTTGCTGTCTTTGGAGTAGGCCAATTGAGGATGGATTCAACTTTGCTGCTGTCCATTTTCAAGTTTCCATGTGATAGTACAAATCCAAGGTACACCAGCTCTGTTTTGATGAATTCACACTTTTCTAAATTGATCATCAATTTCTCCTCCTGCAGCTTCTTGAAAATCAACTCTATCTGTTGGAGGTTCTCTTCTCTTGTTTTGCTATAAATCAATATATCATCAAGATATACCACTACAAATTTACCAATGTAGTCTTTGAGGATTTCATTCATGAGTCTCATGAATGTGGAGGGGGCATTAGACAACCCAAATGGCATAACCAACCACTCATATAAACCCTCATTGGTTTTGAAAGTTGTTTTCCACTCATCTCCCTCATGTATTCTAATTTGGTGATAACCACTCTTTAAGTCTATCTTGGTATAGTACCTAGCTTCACCTAGACAATCCATGAGGTCTTCAATCCTAGGGATAGGGAACCTATACTGAATGGTTATCTTATTTATGGCCCTTGAATCGGTACAAAGCCTCCATTCCCCTCCCTTTTTAGGTGCTAAGACAGTGGGTACTGCACATGGGCTGATGCTCTTTCTAATGAGACCTTGGTTTAGGAGTTCTTGTATTTGCTTAGCTATTTCCTCATTTTGTTGAGGGGTCATCTTGTAGGTTGCCTTATTTGGTAGGGTAGCCCCTGGTATCAAGTCTATCCTATGACTTATGGCTCTTTTAGGGGGTAATGTTGTTGGTTGTCCACTGCTTACAATGCCTTCATAGGTCTGCAACATTTTCTGTATTTCTCTAGGTAACTCTAGCTTCTCACCTACTTTTTCATTACTTAACTCTCTTAACCTTAGCATCACTACATAGCCAACTCCTTCCCCTTTTTCCAAGGCTTCTAAGAACTCTTTTTCATCAACCATGAGCAATTTAGGACCTGTTGTCTGCACCTCTACATCTTCTAACAGTGACTGAATTCTGAATGTTACCTTATCCTTCTTGAAAGTATAAGAGTTATTTTATCCATCATGCATAGCTTGGAGATCAAATTTCCATGGTCTACCTAGGAGCAAGTGACATGCATCCATAGGTAACACATCACACAAGACTTTGTCCTTGTACCTCCCAATTGAGAACTCCACCCATGCCTATTCATTTACTAAGACATGTTGGCCTTTATTGAGCCATGTGACCTTGTAAGGATTGGTGTGGGGTATCCTTGTCAACTTCAACTTGCTGACTATCTCCTCTGACACAATATTTTCAGTAGACCCTGAGTCAATGATGACTCTACATACTTTCCCCATCATCTTACACTTTATCCTAAACGGGGACCTCCTTTGGCTTGGCTCCTCTTTAACCGACTCTTTGATCAAAGTCCTCCTCATCATGAGGTTCTCACCTTCCTCTGAATTTAATGGTACCTCAGAATGTTTCTCTACTATATTTGTCTCATCATGAACAAGGTTAGTCCTCCTATCACCTCCTTGGGAAGTACTACCCTTCTCTGGACACTTATAGGCCGGGTGTCCCATTTGATTGTAGTGATAACACTTCATATTGGCAAAGTAACTGCCTCTTCCTTGTCCACCACTCCTTCCTCTAGAGCTAGAACCTCTTCCTCTACCACCTCTACTAGAGCTTCCTTCTTGCTGCTCAGAGTACCTGAATTCTCCTTGAGCCCTTGATTCTGAACTTCTTCCACCATAGCCACCTCTTTGTCCTCTACTGTCTTTTCCTTTACCTCTACTCTTGGAGGTTTGCTCTTGCTTCTTTTTGCCTTTCTCCTCTATCTTTAAGGCCATTTGATAACATTGGCAGATGGTTTTGAAGTTCACTAGGCTCATGTCTTCTTGAATAGACCATTTAAGCCCATTCAAATACCTTGTTAGCTTGATGCTTTCATCTTCAACCACCTTTGATCTGAGGCACAACTTTTGGAACTCCTCGGTGTATGTTTGAACATTCATATCTTTTTGTCTAAGATTATGTCTCCTCCTATGCAACTGGACTTCATAGTCATTAGGTAGGTAGTTCTGCCTTATTTTGGTTACCATGCCTCTCCATGTAACTATAGGACCCTTTCCTTCTTTCTCTCTTTCACCTTGCACAAACTTCCACCATGTGAGAGCTGAACCTCTCAACCTTTACTTTTTGGGCTTCTGTTATACCATCACATTCAAAGTGATTCTCTATACTTTCAATCCAGTCCATAACTGAATCAGGATCCATTTGTCCACTAAATAGTGGCACACCTTCCAAAGCTTTGCCACTTAAGGCCTGCAGTGCCTTCAAGAAGGGTTCTTCAGCAAGGACAGGGTCAGGTGTTGGAGCCTCCTCCTCCAAGTCCAATTCCTTTTCCTTTGCTTCCTTCTCTTCCTTCAGATCTATTTTATCCTTTACCTTGTCTGCCTTCTCTTGGACTTCATCCAGGAGCTTCTCCATTCGGGAAAATCTTTCTCTTAGCAACCGATTATCCTCTTCTTGTTCTTCTACTTTCTTGGATAACTCAATATTAGTCACCATGGTTCTTTCTTCCTCTGGTGTATTCTCTCCTACTGATTCAGTGGGTTGCAACATCATTCACAAGCCTGATCAAACTTTGCTCTGATACCAATATGGTGAGAGTGTTCCAAAGCTTGCTTACACAATTAGCTAAAAGACCTTTTCCCTGTCTTCTTCCTGGAACCTGATATCTTCTAGGTTCTTGTTAGGCTTGGATGAATAACCAAGTCCTATTCTAACTCCTCTCCAAGAGTTTCTCACTTGTGCTTCACCTTGAAAGAATAACACCACTTATACTGGGCAAACTCTCTCCTACACTTAGAAGACTCTAAGTGCCAACATCACACAAAAGCTTGAACTAATTGTAGGGGTGCCAAACATGTTGGGAAAATACCATGTACATCCTACTGGATCCATCTTGGATGGTCTTCAATCTACTTTCTTACCAATTCCAAGATTTGGTCTTAATGAGGCCTAATTCCTTGTAGCCCTTGACAGTGACCTTTTTGTCTTTCTTGCTCAAAATTTCCAAACAACCTAGAATTTTTTTTTCACTTTCTAATACCATTTTGGATCCTCTAAAAGATTCACAAGGTTTTAGACCCCTAACTCCTTCGTACACTGGTTTCCTATAGTCTAGGGCAAATAGGGCTAAAAGACCTAATTTCTAGGATTTTTCTGATCTCTTGCTCCTCTCTCACACAAATGGATTGACTGGACCTCAATCCTTCTAGCATGTGAAGATTTGATCATACCCTACCTAGAATCGCACTTGTTTTGTACTGTACTACTAACCCCTGCCTATATTCTTTAGTTCTTCACTGTCAAACCTCTAACCAGGCACCTTAAGCTCGCCTAGGGTTTGTTAATGCACTCTACTGCTCGACTCTTCAGGGCTCCTACCACTACATATATACAGACCAATGGCTCCCCTAACATTTCCATCTACTCTCAGGAAGACGTCGTGGTTAGATTTCATCGGAGAGCCATAAAAAGGCAAGCTGGTCAGGACAGGACTAGAAAAACCTCTTAGACCCTAACCTAAGAATTCAAAACACTAGATTAACTCAAAGCAATTTAAGTACAAAATGGAAAATGCTTAAGACTACCCTATGAACACAAATTCAATGTCAAATCAATACATCCAATCCTCTTTGTATCACTGTTACTCAAGACATTCGGGATTCACAAAAAATGCAGAGTTCTTCTATTCCAAAAACAAAAACTTAATTACAAAAACATCTAACTTCTTGGATTCGAGCCACACCTTTCATAGTTGCCATTTGCCAAGTTTTTAGGGATGTTGGTTGATCCCACACTCCTATCTTTCAGGGGATCCAAGACAACCGAGTTGCATGCAACATGACAAATGTTGTCATGACAACTTTGTAACAACTTTTTGCAACTTATCATTATGCCATCATCCTAACTCTTAGGACCTCTACCTCCTTGATTTCGAGCATCCAACTCCCTTAACTACCTCATGGCATCTTTCTAACAACCTTCATGTGTTTAGAACACATTTAAGGCTCCAATCCCATCTTAAGCTATTTAAGGCTAATTAAAGCTAAACTATCAATGATGACTAAACTTTGGTGAATCTTAGTCCTAATGACTAATTCACCCAACCACAACAATGACCTTCTAAGGTCCAAAACAAACACACTATTACCCTAACTTGGCTAATGTCAGATACAAGCCAAAAATGACAATTAACAAAATGGAGGTTAGCCTAGGTGCTCCTGCACCAATTTGGAACTTCAACATTAATTTTGATAGAATGTTGGGGTGGAACACTAAGGATATTCTTCTTGACATTAGATTTCTTGTGTCTAAATTAAAATTAAAGGTGGTCAGTCATATTTACAGAGAGGGGAACCAAGTGGCTAACGCCTTAGCCAACTTTGGATCCCACTGGAAATTTTCCAAATGCTAGCATGATTTAAGTCTACTTCTGCCAAATATTCAAAGTATTATAGTGAAGGAACAAAGCCCTTACTTGACTCATGATGGAAATGCAAGTGCTTAGCTGGATTCTTGGGGGCTCCACAAGCTTTTTTGTTGGGCTTTGTGGTCTTATTATTTTGATGAGATGGATGATTAGCTATATCGATGGGATGGATACCAAGTGGATTTTTTCAAACTATAGAATGGAGCCCATTTGGAATAAGGAGATCATGTTTTGTTGTGACAAGTACCGGTTGATTAACTCTAAGTTGGACCGTACTTGTTGTAAACTCCTTATGGGGATTTTATTAAGATTGTGGAGTTTCAAATTTTGTGTTTTTGAATTTGATGTGACTTGTAATTATGAGACAAAGGTCCTTTTTGGCTTTTCCTTATCTGCTATTTTGGTTTCACGCCTTATAGCTTCTATATGTAGTATAACTAAAATTGACCAACCCCTAATTGCTATCAATTTAGAGATTTCTAAATATGGCCCTGCAGCTATCCTGCCTAGATTTCAATATTTTTTCTTCATGGAAGGAAATCCTTCCCTGCCGATCATGTCCTTTATGTTTAGCCATTTATGCAAATAAATCCTCATTAATGCCTATGCTAAGATTGTTATAGGGAAATTATTAACTCGTGCGTGTGACCTATCCTTAGGCTTGATTCTCAAAGATTTTCGTTTATGGCTTAAATGCCTTAGTGTGTGAGTGATTTTTCACCTTGCAATTATCTCTAACATTCTATTATTTAGGGTTATTGGTTATATTGTGCACAATGTGAAATCATGGGGAGGATAGGGTGCAGACGAAGCTAGATAATTGCAATGAATTTCACAAAGATTTGCTGGTCTAGTACATTTGTGTTGAAGGTGGCAATGCTCCTTTGATGGAGAGACTTGTGGGCCATGACCCTTATCTGTCGACCTAGTTTGTTAAATCTTGGAAGAATCAACATGTGTCTTTGGGAGGCATCTCCTTTACGATGGATGAGGAAGTGATTGCGCAGGCGATGTGCCTCCAGAGCTCTAGCATGAAGCATCCTAAACATTCGAAGACCCAGGACAATGTTATATGGACAAATTCTTTGTGGGTGATGAGAAGCCGTTGCACAACCAGTCTGGGTTTGAACGGGAGGCTCTACCCCAGCTGTGGAACTAAGTGTGTCTAGCATTGATGAAACATGTCACGTTGGAAGGAAGGTACAAGACCTATTACTTCTACCATTTTCCCTTGTTAAATAACCTTAGGCATAAAGTTTTATTGGGCTTTCCCTTTTTTCTACTAATGGACCTTGAAAACTTGGTTGAAAAATGTGTGGAGTCTACTGCTTTAAATCCCAATGAACCCACTCCCTTGCCACTCTACCAGGGTCTTATCCTAAGACTCTACCACTTTCACCTGGCTTTATGCCCTCTAAAACCCATTTTGTCTATCCAAATTGAGGAAATTGAGCCACCCACCGAGACCAACTTATCTTCAGCCGAATCAAAAGGCTTTGTTAGGAAAAGTCACCTAGTCCCTATTGATAAACTCAAACCTGCTACCAAAAAACTTAAGGGTATCGAGGGTGTTGCCCAAACTAGTGTGGTGGTGAGCCTATGTGACCTCAAGTCTACCCTACTAAGACTCCCAATAAGCCTGCCCTAAAAAAGAAAGGTAAGGAGGAGAAGGAGCCTCCGAATAAAGGGGAAAATGTTGTGAGAAAGGACTCGTTGGGTGATACGGTGGTGGCAGAGACTGTGGTTGTTGGTTGTGATGCCATTATTCGGTGCTCTGGTAGGTTGGCAAAGAACAAGAAAAAAGTGCAAGTCAAGGATTTGGACACTGAAGAGGAGCTGTCAGACAACAAAGATAGCAGAGTTGAAGAGGTGTTGAAAGGTGAAGAAGGAGAGAAAGCCAGAGGTCCCCCTTCCATTCCCAACAAGGGAAAAAATTAGAAGGAGGTTTTGGCCTCTCACTCTTCAGAATTGCTGGATATTGAGCAAAATGATCCTAACTACACTATGGGTGGAAGGGAGGAGTTCGGTGCACTAAAAGAAAGAATGGACAAAATGGACAAAAAATTCAATGGTTTGACCTGTTTCATGGTCAAACTTGTTCACTGTGTCACTAGTACCCTGTCGGCTGTCATGAAGGAATAGATGGAGATGAAGAAGGCTTAAGACCACCAGGAGTGGATCGGTGATGATTTGGTTTAGCTTCTATCAAAGAATTGGGAGAATACCAGCTACTCTGTTGTTGGTTTGTTGTTGGTCCGAGTGTTGTTAGTTCGTGTCTGTTTTTGGTTTTGTGTTTTTTTTTGTTACTTTTTTTATCTTGGACTCTATTGGTCCTTGTGGCTCTCTGTGAAGGGTACAACACCTTGAAAATGTTGCTTACCTTACCAAAAACATCTTATTTTGATGATCTTGACAAATCTCAATTTTGATTTGAAGCTATTATAAAAGAGCATGTGAAATTTAGCAAGGGAATCTAAAGTTATTCATTTGAAGTTAACCTCATCATGAGCACCTATGATGTAGACATTATAAGAGAATCTTGAATGTATGAGTGACATTGTAAAAGATCTGTGAGAACAGAGTACCTAAGGCATTGTGCCTACAAGTACAAGCACTTGGGTTTCAAAATGTTGTATGAAGCAAATTAGACAATTGTAGCACAAACAGAAGAATTAGGATAGCCAAATAAATCTCATTTTATTGTAAAAATCATAGTATTAGTATAGTGAGTGTAATAACCATTGATGGTTACTAATCATTCTTTTTCTTCTTTTATTCTCTCCCTATTATAACTAGCACCAATTGACTAACTTATTATAAAAACTTCATTTATTAAAACAAATCAACCTAATGATTATATATCAATATCAATATATCATACAATCTATTGAAATAAACATTTGTAATGAGATTTACTCAATTTTTGAAACTTATTGCTACCCTCAAACATTTGTAATTCATGCAACGTAATCCCTTAATTGTCCAAATTAGAAAAGGGAAGCAATTTTTTACCCAGATACCATGTCAATTATAGACATTCTATTTGAGACATTAGGATCCCGTAGGGAACCTCTACAATAACCTCTCTCAGTTTTTGTTATCTCGAAGTCATTTTTCTATGGTGTCCAATTTTGACTTGATGGAAAAAGAGTTAATTGCAAGTAGTCTAAAGTTGCAAAGTGGTGAAAATTTTGTTTTGTAACTCATGTGACCAAATGAACTATTCCAACACATTTGGATGGGTACTTTTATGCTAGGAATGGTCCTCTTTCACACCCAAACACGCGGAATCGCTCCAAGCTATGTTCAACCAACTCAATCCCTTAAGGGTCCAAAGTGCAAAACGACAACAATATTTGACAGACTATTAATCAGAAACTGTGATGCTTACAAACTCTTCATCTAAGCCTACAAGATTGTGTTGGGTCCCTCTACAATAACCTCTCTCAGTTTTTGTTATCTCAAAGTCATTTTCTCGTGGTGTCCATTTTTCACTTGATGGAAAAAGTGTCAAATGAAAGCAGTGTAAAGTTGCAAAGTGGTGCAAATTTTGTTCTGCAACTCATGTGACTAAATAGACATTTCCAATGCATCTGGATGGGTATGTTTATGCTATGAATGGTCCTCTTTCACACCCAAACACGCGGAATCACTCTGAGCTACGTTCAATTGACTCAATTTCTTAAGGGTCCAAAGTGCAAAAAGGCAACAATCTTTGACGGGCTATTACTCAAAAACCGTGATTCTTACGAACTCTTTATCTGATCCTATAGGACTGTGTTGGGATCCTCTACAATAACCTCTCAGTTTTTGTTATCTTGGAGTCATTTTCCCATGGTGTCCAGTTTTCACTTGATGGAAAAAAGTGTCAAATGCAAGCAGTGTAAAGTTGCAAAGTGGTGCAATTTTTATTTTGCAACACATGTGACCAAATGGACTATTCCAACACATCCAAATGAGTACTTTTATACTAGGCATGGTCCTCTTTCACACCCAAACATGCAGAATCACTCTGAGCTATGTTCAACCAACTCGATCTCTTAAGAGTCCAAAGTGCAAAAGGGCAGCAACTTTGACAGGCTATTAATGAAAAATTGTGATTCTTATAAACTCTTTGTCTAAGCCTACAAGATCACATTGGGGCCCTCTACAATAATATCTCTTTTTTTTCATTATCTTGGAGTCATTTTCTCATGGTTTCCAATTTTCATTTGATGGAAAAAGTGTTAAATGCAAGCAGTGTAAAGTTTTAAAGTGGTGCAACTTTTGTTCTACAACTCGTGTGACCAAACAGATTGTTCCAATGCATTTAGATAGGTACATTTATGCTAGGAATGTTCTTTTTTCACACCCAAACATGTGGAATCACTCTGAGCTATGTTCAACAGGCTCAATCCCTTAAGGGTCCAAAGTGCAAAATGGAAGCAATCTTTGACAGGATATTACTCAAAAACTGTGATGCTTATGAACTCTTCATCTGAGCCTATGGGATTGCGTTGGGCCCCTCTACAATAACCTCTCTTGATTTTTATTATCTTAGAGTCATCTTCTTGTAGTGTCCTATTTTCACTTGATGGAAAAAGTGTCAAATGCAAGTAATGTAAAGTTGCAAAGTGGTACAACTTTTGTTATGCAACTCATGTGACCAAACAGACCATTCCAATGCATCCTGACAGGTAAGTTTACTCTAGGCATGGTCCTCTTTCACACCCGAACACGCGAAATCGCTCTAAGCTACGTTCAATTGGCTCGATCCTTTATAATGGCATGCAAAAAAAATAAAAAAGAGAAACATTCACATGATAGTTGAGAAGTATGAGTTTTCCACACAAAAAGCATACAATCATCCTCAAGTCTAGCAAGTGCAAGATGTTTTTAAATTATCCTCCTTTCCCTTACAACAATATACAACCAATTGTAAATGTGTACAATGGTGGAACTTGGAAACATTTTATTTTTCCTCAATTAACAACTTTGGTTGTGAAGCATTTGGTTATTTTCATTTGAAATGATTTGCTCTGCTTGAAAATTGGAATCTAAGAGAAACAAGTGATGCTCCCATGTACATTTATTATTTGGTGTGATAAATAAAGTTTCCACCCTTGAGTCCATTTCTTATTTGTATTATAAATTATAAATTTTTCTCCCAAGTCCATTTCCTATACAAGAAATAATATTGCAAAAATTTGACATATACATCTTTCGACGTGTTTATATGTTGATGGACCAAGAACATAACAATTCATTTTGCACTATGAGGATTATGCTGTGAAATTTTTTAAAGACTATTCAAGATAAATTTTTGTATAATAATATGTCAAGAATTTAACTACTCATCATCTATTATGAATATTATGTTTTGCAAGTGTTGTGAAGATTATGTATCCTTTGCTTAATTGAGTTGTGCCAATCAAAAGATTAAATATACTGGAATCTTTTTATGAAATATATCATGGAATACCAATTGAATATGTGTTTTTTGCTTTTAGATAAAACATTTCATGGAACTTTTTGGATTAAACTGAATTGAGATATCTACAAACAAGGGAGCATTAGGAAATACATTTCTCAAGGATCTTAAATAAGCCTTCTCTCCCATTGTAATTTTAGGTGGATTATTTCTTTCAAAGTATTGGGAATGCTTTGCCTATTTTCTAGTTGGCAGTTTCCATTCTAAAAGGCTTGTCTCTTGATATATATTATACTCATTCTTAATCAATTATCAAGTTAATAATCAGTGCACTTATTTATAGTTAATCTTTTATTTTTAATTTGTGTAGTTTTGTAATTTGTAAGTCTACTAATATTCCTAGAAATATTGAAGTTGTTTAGCATCAACTAATAAAGTTGTTTAGCATCAATCAATAAATATTTAAGGAAAACCATGAATGACAACAATGATCAATGCTAGGGCTAACCAATTAATAAGTATACATGTGAATAGGTCAAACATACATGTGAATAAGGGAAGCACAAGTACTCAAAAATACGTAAGCCTTGAAGTATACACATGAATACATAGTATACACAAATTAATACAAAGTATATGCATGAATACAAGGTATACACATGAAAACACATAAGTCACAAAGTATACATTGGAATACACATAAGTCACAAAGTATACACATAAGTTATAAAGTATACACTTGAATACACGTAACTCATGGACACCATGGATTTATAATGCAAAGTATATCTATTGAATACACTTGAATACATGTAATTATATCTATTGAACCAAGGATTTATAATGCAAATATGGATACCATCGATAAAAAAGATTTTTATTAACCAAACAACCATGTAAGAATACATCAATATATGTTGATATAAGTATAAAATATATACAAAATAGCCATATATTCTTACAAGAATTCCATATAGGCATACAATGTCAAAAGTATCCAATATGTAAAATCTATACAAAAATTCCATATAGGAATACAACAAAGGGCTCTAGAATCAAAATTCATTGCTTTGCATCCTCTTGAAATAAATTATTTCCCTTTTCTTGTCGACCAGATGGTGATAAGTCTGTCACTCATTTATTCTAAGGCTAAGGAGTGCTATTGGTGCTCCTCCTAGGCTTTAGCTCCTGGTCAAGCTTTATCTGTTACAATAAGAAGTAAAGACATTAATATATAGAAATTACATTATAAAAAATGATATATTTAACAAAATAATCACTTACCGCTAGTAGACGATTTCTCTCCTCATGGGAAAAATTTGGATGCTCATGTTTTGGTGTGCTAAAACCCTGTAGAAACCATCCAAAGAGAAATTAAAATATGAATCAATAATGGTTTTTTTTTCACTAACTAACAACTATAACAATGAATGTCAATTGAAATTTAGTAATCTACCTCATACCTCCTCTATGAGATCCATTGAGGACTCTATAGCAAATGAAACACCGAGTTCCATTTCCCTATGAACATTTGGAGGTGTGTATGCTTCCAACATCTGAAAATAAAAATAAAAATTATTCAATCACGAAAACAACAATAGAGATCCACGACATGGCTTATAATGTATGAGATAATGAAAAAAAAAAAGAGTACTTATTAAACTATATATTTTTGACTAGCATGCTTATTATTTTCCCTATCCATAGCTTGTTCGAAAGCACCTTTTTTTACACTTTTACCCATAGTATCAAGGCGATGAATTGTTTGATAAAATTCTTTCGTAGACATGTACGATAACTGTGGTAGCATAGAGAAGGTAGTGAACTGTCTGAAAAATGCCTCAAAGAAATGGGGTCTCATGGTGATGGAATTCCATTACAAACAAATGTGTCATGGAATTCCATCACTATAAGACTGCATTTCTTTGAGGCATTTTTTCTAACAGTTCATTTCCTTCTCTATGGTATTATGATGGGATGGGGTGGATGGTATAGTGTGGTATTGGTTATGAGATGTAGGGCTATCATGATATGAAGAGGGAGGGGTGGGGACATGAAAAAGTGGAATAAAAGGTGGAAGGTTCCATGGATTGGTAAATTAAGGATTAGGACCTCGAAAAGAATTTGGAGGGGAATTTTGGTTAAAGGGTTGGTTTCTATTCTTCAAGCAGTGAGTTGTTTGAAAAAATGCCTTAGAGAAATGTGGTCTCATGGTGATGGAATGGAATTCCATCACCTTGAGACCACATTTCTTCAAGGTAATTTTTCATACTACTCATTTCCTTGACTATGAAATTGCTTACTATTATGCTTTGATAGATTTTTTCCAAGTATCCATAGTTTGTTGGAAAGCACCTATTTTAGGCTTTTAGCCATATTAACAAGGAAGTGAGTAGTTTGATAAAATGCTTTGGTACAAATGTATGGAAAATGCGGTAGCATAGAAAAGGTGGTGAGTTATCTGAAGAAATGTGAAGAAATGTGGTCTCATGGTGATGGAATGACATCCATCACCATGAGACTGCATTTCTTCAAGGCATTTTTCAAACTACTCATTGCCTTGTCTATGCTATTGCTTACTATTATGCTTTGATGGATTATTTCCAAGCATCCATAGTTTTTTGGAAAGAACCTTTTTAGGATTTTAGCCATAGTAGCAAGGAAATGAACTATTTGATAAAATGCTTTGGTAGACATGTATGGAAAATGTGGTAACATAGAAAAGGCAGTGAGCTGTTTGAAAAAATGCTTCAAAGAAATTGGGTCTCATGGTGATGGACATCACCATGAGACCACATTTCTTTGGTGCATTTTTTCAAACAACCCATTTCCTTTTCTATGCTATTGCTTACTATTATTCTTCCATATATTTCTTCCAAGCATCCATAGCATAGAAAAGGTAGTGAACTATTTAAAAATATGCCTTAGTAAAAAGTGGTCTCATGGAATGCCATGACAAGAAAATGCAATTGGAAGCTACTCCTACTTATTACTTATGCTATGTGAAGTAATTGCATCACTACTTATGTTGACTTTCTGAAAAACTATATTGTAGTTGAAATTTTTTCATCTATCAACATCTAGTTATTAGTTATGGAATGTGAAGTAATGCTTTGAGTTTGAAATATGTGCAATGCAATGTAATCAACGATATGAATATAAACTAAAAAAATCTATTAAGTACAATTCATTAGTTAAAATCTTTATTCTATTACGTGCATGTAGGTTTGTGTAAATCCATTGGCTCTAGGAGGTGTTCCCACGAAACCTCCAATATTAGCCTATTCAATATCCAAAATCACATATTAGAATACCATTCATAAAACAATGCTATTAACTTGTAATAAATTTATAATTATTTACTAGTTACATATCTCAACGGTAGATGTAGTAGAGTAATAAGTTGGTGTAGGGTCAGTGTATCCAGTATCAACACTGTGACCCTAAAATTTTATCAAAATCATAAAACTAAATTAGTTAATCTTGCATTTCAAAATTTAAATTTAATAAATTAAATTCAATGAACATGCTAACATTTACCTGAGTATCGCTTCCATAGGCCTCATTCAAAATATCAACTGGCCTTGCCATCTCCATAGCTGTAGATGTATCTTGTGTAGTAGCTTCCTGAGTGTTGGTGGGGTCATATGAACAAGTCTCCCTGCAAGCCTGACACAAATGTGGTCGAATCCCACCACTTGAAGAATCCCCTGGATGGCCTTGTAGTATAGGGCTGACATACTTGATGACACTCTAGGTCAAAGATTTGATGGCCTGCAAAGTGTCTACCTCAACACTCTCCTTCGCGATGGAAGGGATAACGATGTGCTCATGAGGTGGCCTAGTGAGAGGTCGTCTCACTTTCCACCTAGGATCTTGTTGTGTACTGAGTCTATCTTGAGCCAACCCCCCACCTCTCCCCTGGAAGTCCCTCATATCAAAATAATTTAGGATTTTTTTCAGGATGAACTCACAGTATAGTTTCCTCAGGAAATATTGTGGGACTTCACAATTGTTGCATGGTGGGTAATAAAAAACCATGTATCACCTATCCCAAAAAAAGTTCCTAATCTTTTTGTGGTGGAACCAATTGATAGGAAACATCTTCGCATTGAGGCTAAGATTTGTATTTGTGTGTGGGTCAGTGAATAATGAGCACAAGTCTAATTTTGTAATTTTTAGATCTTTTACATCTTTATATGATAATTTATCCCGGTAATAATCCCTAGCCGCCTACCTCCTATCTTGCCAACTAGTTAATTGTTTGTTGATTGAATCTGCATGTTTTAACATTTCTTTGAGTGAATTTGCAAGGGTTTTCCTTTCCATGGTTGAAACGTTTGGATTGTTCAACCTCATGATTAACTCCTCAATTTGTTTTTTATTGTTTTTCAATTTCACTCATTAAATTTTGTTGAGTGCTAGGAGGATGTTGAGGGATTGGTGGAGGAGATTGTTGTTGTGGTTGTTGAACTTGAGGATTTTTTTGATGTTGTTGTTTCTCTACTTGTTGAGGATTTTTTTCCTATTGTTGTTGCTCTGCTTTTTGAGGATTTTGAGGAGGGTTTGTGGGTTCATTAACATCTCCTACAAATTCAACAAATAAATGTTAAAAAAAACCTAACACTAACAAATTCACAACAAAAACAAACAATCCTTACCTCTTGGACCTCCTCGTCAATGTGGAAACATATTGGCCCAGTGAAACAATAACAATTTGATGAAAAAAACTTGCAAGATGACTCTTAGAATGTGAGCATAGAAATGAACGGTTTTGGTTGCAAGCAAAAAAAACACAGTCACAATGAAAATGATTTCGAATTCCTTTTTTTTGCTTTTAATGCCTCATAATGCGAGCACATTATGACATGCGATCATGATATAGGCTTGTTGTGGCCAAGCCTTAGAATCTGCACACCAAGCCATAATGCGAGCACGTTATAACATGCTCAAGTTATGACGTGCTCGCATTATGAGCTGTTATAAATTTTTAAATAGGCTTGTTGTGGCCAAGCCTTAGAATCTGCACACCAAGCCATAATGAGAGCACGTTATAACATGCTCAGGTTATGACATGCTCGCATTATGAGCTATTATAAATTTTTAAAAAATTTGGCCACTTCTTGGCCCCCCATCTTTTTGCACCCACCATCTATTTATATCTTTTTACCCCATTTTTCTCGCATGCTCTTCCCCTCTCTATCTCTCCCTCTTTATATCCATATCTTCCCCTCTCTCCCTATTGCAAACATAACATGACTCTCTTTGTAATGAAGCCTAATTATCCTCCCAATTTAGAGATTTGGTTTTAATCATGTTTGAATTCCTGTAAGTGGATGGATACTTGATTGGAAGTTATCACTTCTCCATTGAGACATTTATTGCACTAACAATATCATTTTGCAATTGGCCTACCAATTGACCTCACATATTGTACAAATGTATGCAAGAAAAAACAACCAAATTTTCCCTTAATTGACCTTCCACACTTTTCGACGTAACCATTGCACACCAAGGTGCAATTGCTAGGTTTTTTTTTTAATTGAATAATTTTTTATAGTTTTGATTTGTCTATGTGATTTTTTGAAGCATGTTTTTCTATAATATTTGATTTTAATGGTATTTAATGATACATTTTTGAGGTTTACTATATTAAGAGTTTTTTCCTAGAAAAATATTTGGAATTAATTTGATAATCTAAACAAGATGAAAGACAAGTCAAACAACCATGCAAGACATCTAATTTGTTGGTATCTATTGTGTCTTCTAAACACAATGCCCTGTTTTGGTTCAAAAAAATAGGGTCCAACTTATTTTTTATTTGTTTGTTTATATTTTGGTCCCTTTTGTGTTTGTCTTTTTCTTATGTTTTACTTAGTTATTTGGGGTTATTTTCCTTGATTAGACTTTTAGAGTTAATTTTTTGGCACAAAATAGTGGAAAATTTGAAACTATAACATGCCTTTTTATAGATTGGACTTAACAAGTATGATACATTATATTTTTTACTTTCAAAGTTGAACATATCGATAGAGGATGTGATGGTATCCAAACCTACCCTTTGGCTCTACATTGATGGTAAAATTCCCATGCATGTTCTCCTCTTTTTTAATATCACTTATCCTTATTTTTTCTTTCCTTTTGAATTTATTCTTTCTCTTCATACTTGGTTCCCCTACCCCTCTACAATCTCTTTTCCATATTGACAAGGTTTGATTGATATTTCTAGTGAAACCTATACCTCATTGTGTTTGGCTATCAATTGCTTGTGAGGAGTGTTATTTTCCATCTTAGTGGTTTCATCCAATTCTCTTACTAGGTAGAGTTTATAAAACCAACCCTCATTGGGGCTTTAGTTAGTTCTCCATGTGATTAGGTTTGGATGTTTTCTCCCTTTAGATGAATATTTCTTGGTTATTTTTTCTTATTTCTTCATTTTTTAATGTTTTTCCTCATCATTTTCATGTGCCCTAGTCAATTTTTTTATTCTTCCCTTTGATATATCCACTTGTCAAAGTTGTAAGAAAATTTACAGTGCAAAAAATAGAGAGAAATAATAAGAAAAATATTAACAGAGTATTTACGTGGAAAAACTAGTAAAATTATACGAGGAAAAAACCATGGATAAAGATCTTTCATATTTTATTTCTCAAGAAATTCATAATTACAACAATCTTTTGAAAAGTTACAGAAAACATGACTTCAACAGAGTATAAGAAATCTAAGTTGTAGAGTCCTTGTCGACCACAAATTTCCAAAAATAGAAAGTGTGACTCATACAATTGCATGTCAAACATTTCTCAAAATGACCAAAAATAGAGAGTCCAAAATGACCAATTTTTTTGGCATGGTTGCCTTCAAAAAATTATTTCGATGTGTAGGGGGCTATGACAGCCTCCTAGGATCCCCTATCACTTCAACCTTCGGTTGAATAGTAGGCCTAAAAATAAAATTGACTTCATATTCCAACAATCTCCCACTTGAAGTCAAATTTCTCTCTTGTGAATAAATCCTCATACTAAAAGACCAATGCTAATGTTGCCAATCATCAAGTAACATACAAGGCTAGAGAAGTTTTACACTAGATGTACTTCTCTCTACTAATAGGCTTCATCAAAATATCTGTTGGGTTTACATTAGTGTGTATCTTGGCCAAAAATATTTTTCCTCCTTCACCACCTCACATACAAAGTGATATTGAATATCACTATTCTTTGTTCTAGCATGATATGTTGAGTTTTGTTCTAAGTGTAAAGCACTTTGGTTGTCACAATGCAACACCATTTTTTCCTGCTTTACTTGCAATTCACCCAAAATTCTATGAAGCCAGATTGCCTCTTTGCTAGCCTATGTCACTGCCATATATTCAACTTCAGTAGTAGACAATGCCACCACTGTTTGTAACTTTGATACCCAACTAATGACACCTCCAACTAAGGAGAAAATTTAACTTGTAGTGGACTTTCTCTTATCTCTATCTCCACCAAAATTTGCATCCACATACCCATTAACCTGAAGACTACTCCCACTATAATTGATAGCAACATCAGAAGTTCCTCCCAAATACCTAAGAATCCACTTCATAGCCATCCAAAGCTTAAGACCTAGATTTTCCATGTAATGAATGAATACTCCCACAACTTGTGCAATGTTTGTTCTATTGCACACCATGACAAACATAAGACTACCAACTACTGATGAGTACGATACATGAGACATTTGTGTCTTCTCTACTTCTATGTTAGGGAACTGTTCTAAATACAATTTAATATGAATAGTAAATAGAGTACTAACCGGTTGTGCATTCTACATATTGAAGCTTTGCAAAACCTTCTCCACATAAGTTTTTTGTAACAACCATATTTTCCTATTATGCTTGTCTTTGTGTATCCTCATACCAAGAATTTTATTTTCTCTACCTAAGTTCTTCATCTCGAACTCCATAGCAACCTAATCTTTCAAATGGATGATTTTATTCATGTTGGGGTCTGTTACCAACATATCATCAACATATAGAAGAAAAATAATAAAACTGTCATGGTCATACCAATGAAAGTAGGAAAAATGATTGAACTCACATCTACTAAAACCCAAAATCATCATGAAGGAATCAAACCGCTTGTGCCAACACCTTGGTGCCTATTTTAAACCAAACATCAATTTTCTTAGCCTACAAACAAGATTCTCTTTGTTTCCTTCCTCAAAACCTTCTGGTTGTTGCATATAAATATCCTTTGAGAGATCACCATGCAAGAAGGTTGTTTTTATATCAAACTATACTAATTCCAAATCAAAACTAGCAATAAGAGCTAAAACAACTCTAATAGTACTTAACCATACAACAGGTGAAAAAATTTCATCAAAATCAATACCAAAATTTTGTGTATACCTCTTAGCCACCAACTAAGATTTATACCTCTCCAAATTATCATTTATGTTCCTTTTTAATTTGAAGACCCACTTGTCTCCAATAGATTTTTTCCCCTTAGGAAATGGTACAAGCTTCCATCTCTTCCATGACAACTCTCCACTTGCTTGCACATTTAGATTCATAAGCTTCCTAGTATGAACTAGGTTCACCAACATTAGTTAGTAATGCATAAGTAGAATTAAAATTAGGAGAGTATCTTTCAAGTGCTTTGGATACTCTAGTGGACCTCCTTACAAGGGGTAATATATCACCCTGTGGCATATTTTTTACTATTCACCTTGCTATTTTTTCATCTGGTACCTATAGATTATCATTATAACTTTCCACCTCAAATGGAATAACTTTTGTACTTTGTTGTTCTTTACCTCTTTGCATTGAATTCTTAAAAAATAAACATCTCGGCTAACTATAACCTTGTGGGAAACATTATCCAACAACCTGTACCCCTTTGTACCTTCTACATAGCCAAGAAAAATACACTTTGTGTACTTCATGTCCAACTTATTCCTATTCTCTTTAGGAATATAGCATAAGCATAGAACCAAATACACAAAGAAAATAATAATCAACCGGTTTACTTGTCCATACTTCTTTAGGGATTTTATTATAAAGGTTTATAGTGGGTGATCTATTTATTAAGGACAGGTTGTAGAAATAACCTTTGTACAAAAAATTTTGCTCTAAATCAGCAGTACTCAACATACATCTGGCTCGCTTCATAATTGTATGATTTGTGCATTCAACAACACCATTTTGTTGTGGTGTCCTAACAACCATCAATTGCCTTGTAATACACAACTTTCTGCAAAAGTGGTTAAACTCTCCTAAAAAAATTCTCCTTCGTTATATGTTCTCAGACATTTTATAGTATTACCCTTTTGATTCTCTACTAGAGCTTTAAACTTCTTAAAATAAAAGAACACTTCAAACTTCTTCTTGAGAAGATAAATCCACATCTTATGAGAATAATCATCTATAAATAAAACAAAATATGAAAAACCCCCAATAGATGTAACAAGAGCTTCCCAAGTATCTGAATGAATTAATTCTAACACATATTTACTTTTGGTAGTACTTCTAGAAAAGCTCATTCTATTATGTTTTCCAAACAAAAAATGTTCACAAAAATTTAAATCTTTACATTTGGCACTTGGAAGAATTTTTCTATCTAGTAGTACCTTAAGACCACATTCACTCATATGGCCTAACCATAGATGCCAAGTTGATACTAAGTCTATTTCTACATCAAATGCCACTGTAGCCTCTCCACTACTAGTTTCCCCAACTAGCTTGTAGAGATTTCAAACCTTTTCTCTCTTTAGCACAACCAAAACACCCTTTGTTACCTTGAGAAAACTATTTTCACCACTAAATTGGTAACCTTGTTTAGTAAAAAATCCAAGAGACAACATATTTTTCTTTAATCCTAGTACATGTTTGACATGCTAAAAATTCCTTACCATTCCATCAAACATCTTGATTCTTATATCACTTTCACCAATAGCTTCACAAGGGTTTCCATTTCCCATGTAAACCATACCTCCATCACATGATTGATAAGAAGAAAACTAGTCTTTGTGTGGAGTCATGTGAAAGGAGGCACCAAAATCAAGAATCCTAACATGAAGTAAAGAACCTCTCAAGTTAGCAGTTAATACCTCTCCGTATTCCAATTGTGTTCAAAATTTTGTTACATTGGCCTTAGATGCTTGTGAAGTAGAATTTTATTTTCTTTCTTTTGGTAGTCTTTAATCCTTTTTGACATGTCCATTTTTGACACAATTCCAACATTTTATTCTTTTCTGCCCCTTGGATTTGGACCCGGTTTGACCATGCTTAGTATTTCCTCTTTCCTGAGTTCCACCTCTTGCAATTAGGGCTTCATTAGGAGAAGATCTATGAGACATCTTCCACATAGAATCTTCAAAAATTACAATGGCCACAACATATTCAAAGACCAATTTCCCACTCAGAGCTAAGTTACTAAGAGCCATAACCAATTGATCCAAAGTTTCAAGAAATTAACATAATAAAATTATTGCATTATCCTCTTCTTCAATTTTCACCCCCACTAAAGCCAACTTGCTTGCCAGTGTGTTGAAATCAATGAGATGATCTATGACAGATGAATTGTCACACATTCTCAAATTATACAATTTCCTTTGTAATAGAATTTATTTTCCAATGACTATCTCACAAAACTTTTTGAGCTTAGCCCACAAGTCATGTGTAGTTTTCACCTCTACAATATTGAATAATGCTAAATTTGCTATATATAACTAGATTTTTTCTCTAGCCATGCTATCATTTTCATTCCAATCTACATCACTCATGGCTATAGATTTTGATGCTACCCCTTTAAGAGCTAGGGCACATCCATCCTTCACTAATAAGACTTAAATCTTTAACTTTCGTAGAGCAAAATTAGAACCATCAAACTTTTGCACCTCAAATTTGACTGTAACCGTGCTTCCTATCATTGTTTACTTCTTAAAAAACATAACTTCTACACAAACAACCTTGCTTTGATACCAATTGTAAGAAATTTTATAATGAAAAACTAAAGAAAAATAATAATAACAATATTACCATAGTATTTACATAGAAAAAATGGTAAAATTATACCAAGAATAAACCACAGGCAAAGATCTTTCATAATTTATTTTTCAATAAATTCGCAATTACAACAATCTTCTGAAAAGTTACAAAAAACATGACTTCAACAGAGTATAAGAAATTCGAGTTGTAGAGTCCTTGTTGAAAACAACTTTCCAAAAAAAAGAAAGTGACTCATACAATTGCATGTTGAACATTTGGTAAAATGGCCAAAAATAGAGAGTCCAAAACTTTCCTTAGAGGAGGAGGGGGGTTGTCATTTTTCTTCCACTATAGCATTCTAAGTTGGCATGATCAAATTATGTTTAGTTGATCAAAATTGAGAGAGGTTAATATGGAAGGATTCCATATTAACTTGTACATGTAGTGAAAAAATTCTTAAAAAAATTCTTAGGTGCCACTATCTTCGAGAACCATTTTGTCATAGTTCGATAGTTTTTTCTTTGAGGGCTCTTAAGAGACTACGTTGAAATAATGCACTTTGAAATGATCAGGTGACTGGGATAATGAATACAACCCTTCCTTAGTGTTTAATTTCCCACCTGGATTTGTTGGCATAGTTGTTTTTGGTCTAGGACATACAAAACAAAAATATGCTTCTTGCCAAATTTGCATTGCTCTCTATTGATAGTTCTCACAACTATGCATTCTAAGTTGGCATGCTTAAATAGCGTTGAGTTGGCCAAAATTGAGAGAGGTTAATGTGGAGGGATTCCAAATTGAATTGTAGGTGTAGAAAAAATATTCTTAGGTGCCACAACTCTAAGAAGAACTTTTTCATAGTTTGACATTATTTTTCTCTTAGGGATCTTAAGAGACTATGTCAAAATAGGGCACTCTGAAATGATTAGGTGACTTGGAGAGAAAAAAAAAGCCCTTCCTTAGAATTTACTTGTCCACCTAAATATTTTGGCCTAATCAGTTTTGGTCTAGGACACATGAAACCAAAAATATGATTCTCACCAAATTTTCACTGCTCTCCACTAACAGTTTTTGCAAGTATGCATTCTAAGTTGGCATGGTCAAATGGTGCTAAGTTGAAAAAAATCGAGAGAGGCTAATGTGGAGGTATACCATATTGATTTGTAGGTGTATACAAAACATGCTTACGTTACATGAGCTTCGAGAACCAATCTGTCATAGTTCAACATTTTTTTTCTCTTAGCACTCTTAAGAGACTACAATGGAATAGTGCACTCCAAAATATTTGGCAGACTTGGAAAACAAATATAGCCCTTCCCCAGTGTTTACCTACCCACCTAGATGTGTTGGAACAACCCATTTGTCAAACCTACTAACAAATTTGCAATTTTACAATTTACCAACTTTTTTTTGAACAATCATTTTCCCATGGGCAACCTAGGGTTGTCCTATTTTTCTCATTTTTGTGAACATGATGACAGCCCATAGCTAGATCTTTATGTGTACTAGCCTAGGCAACCAAAATATTTCATTTTTTAGCATGTATTCATGGTATTTAATGATCTTGTGGGTTCTTATGACTATACAAACATGACAATGGATTGCTATGTAGATAATGATAGTCTAAACTCATGAAATTAATAATGACAATCCTAATCAACATGACTATATTATTGATCTAACTATCATTCTTAGTTTTCAACAAGGATATGACCTCTCCATGCTTAAAAATATAGTGTACCCTAACTCTCTAGACGTCGTCCTTCCTCACCTCAATTCCTTTGGTCACACATCAAAACCAATATACCCACCAAATCCATCAACTTTGATTCCTTTGGTCACACATAAAAACCAAAACACCCATCAAAACCATCAACCTCGATTCCTTTAGTCATAGATAAAAACTAATACACCCAAAAATCACTCTCATTAATACTTCCAACCTCCTTCACTACTATTTATCTCATCTCTTGACCAAGGGTGGAAAGACATGAAAGATTTCATGAATGGATTGAGTAATTATGTCAATATCACATATTTTGTTTGGGACTTCCTTCTTTAGGATCTTAAAATAATTCAAATAGAAGGGCACGAGGGACCCTAGGTAACATGCACAACTTATATACTGATAGAGAAACTTATATACAACTTTATCATTAATTTGAATCCAAATTGGTATTCCATGTCACTTATTTTGATGCACTAATCAAAAGGAAAATTCAAATTGAAAAATCCATCATTACTAAAGGAAAAATTAAACTTTATTTAAAGGACAAAAACCAAAATGAAATTATAGATACTACGTAGGTTAACAAATCAAGGAATCAAAGGATAAAGGATGATACAACTATAGAGACATAGGATAATGGGATCAAATTTGGTGAAGTTTTCTAAAGCAACCAAATTTAATAGTAATATAGATGTCAACATAAATGGATAAGGACCTCTATACACAAGCTATAGAGGAGGACAAGTAATTTTTACTTAAATAAAAGTAAAATTTTAGCCAATAAAATGTATCTTAAAAATGGTTATAATATTTGTAAATGAAATATGGTAATTTAGAGAAAAAAAATTGAATGCTTTTAATTTTATTTTGAGTCAACTTGTTTCTTTAGATGTTAACTTGAAGGAAGATGGTAAATGTATCAATTTTTTTAGTTTTTACCTAACTATGTAAACAATTTGATTTTTTTTGTTAGAGGTGGTGATGCAAAGATCAAGATGGATTACCAATTGTAAATGTTTGAAGATAATTTATGAGTGAAAATGATATATAATTTATAAACTATTAAACTGCATGATTTCAAGAAATCAATCTATAACATGTTATTGATCATAGCTCAACCACTATAAAATGACCATACATTCAAATTTTAAGTTTCAAAGTAGGAAAACATGCACATAAGGAACAAATTATATCAAATATGATTTTTAATATAAAAAAATGTAGAGTAATTATGTATGCACATATACAAATTTTGCATATATGCCAACTTAAAACATTATTTATAAAATATGAAATATTCCATCTCAAATAGCTATGACATCTCAAGAAAATCCTAAACTTGTGGCAGATCATCAAAATGTAGCATCTTCATGCCACCTGATGGATGGGATGTTGGTTGCACAGTAATAGTGTGAACCATAAATTAGATTAATTAGATCAATGGTATATAACTTAGACTACTAAAAAGAAACGTATCTACTATTTTTTATAACTTTCAATGTACTATCTAATTGCTATACTAAACTATAATTTCTCAAAAATACTAATTAAAGTCAAATTCAAATCTTGATTACCTCAAGCCTTCATTTTTTGCTAACAAATATTCTATAAATTATGGTCCCTTAGGACGATTAGGAGTCCTACCATATCGAAATGGTAGAGAATCCACATAGGTGGATGGTTGAATACTTTATAATAGGAAAAATAAAATTGACAAAATTAATATATAATTTTTGAAAAACATAAAATAAATATATATCTACTTATATATAAAAACTTATACATCTACTAGATATATAAAAAAATCCATATACTTGAACCGATGATGATTCTTCAATTGTTTGAGAAGAACTCATCATGGATGTAGTAATTGCAACTTCTTGTATAAAACATGATAATAATGTAAGACTATAAATGTGTGTACATATAATTATAATATATTTGAATTTTACATCTAAATCACTACAAGAAGTTCTATAAGTTATAACTAAACTATTAATTCAATTAAAATTTAGTTCAATTACCTTGACTCTTTTTTATTAGCCTAAGAGTCATTTTGTGAATGAGAGTCCCTTAGGATGATCAGGTTTTTTAGTATATGATATTGGAAAAAGGTGTTAAACATCATTTGCATTTGGATTAGACTACAAAAGTATAATAATTTAAATATATAAATAAATATGTATTTAATTAATCATAATTTAAATGATATACATACAATAAAAAAAATTAAACATGTACAAAGAATTATACCATTTCTAGGCCAAATTCAATGGTCAAAAGGTACCATGATGGACTTCTCTAAGTTCATCCTCAATCATAAACTATTCAATCCCACTTAAATATACATTACTAATACTATTTGTTATATTAATTTTAAATGAAGTGCAATATGAAATAAATTTAAGTTTTACCTGTACATAAGATTACTCTTGCTACTCATCTCTAGTTATCGATGGCTCTTCTTTCACTCTTGCCTCACATTTCTCTGCATATGTAGTACACTCTACTGGATCATCTCCTCTAGGGGTCATATCATGGACCTCATACTCAGTTGTGTTTAAGGGAGGCTTAGTAGTCTCTCTGATAGGACCTAAACATATATGATTGCACACAGTGCAATGATTAGGCACATAAATTTGTGTAGATGATGAGGCTCCTCCAAAATGAACTGATCCACAAGGAGTATCAATTCCAAGTGGCTAGGAAAATTGGGAAGATTGTGTAATCAAATGGCCAATCAAATAGTTTAAGGACATAGGGATCTGCATTATTGCATTTACAATAATGTATGGGTGGGATATTGGAGGCGTGGGAGAAATAAGATGATGGGGAATATATGGAACTTGGAGTTGTCACATTATCTTGGGGCATTCCTCTACCTACTCCTTGGAATTGTCTAAAGTCAACATAATTAACATGTTTTTCTAAAACAAACTTTGCATATAATTTACAGAGAAAATAAAGAGGGACATCAAGATTGTTGTTGGGTGGTTTATCAAACGCTATCCAACAACAAATAGTGTATGGACATAGGGCTCTACATTATTTCATTTACAATAAAGTATGGGTGGGATATTAGAGGCATGGGAGCAATAAGATGATGGGGAATATATGGACCTTAGAGTTGTCGCATTACCTCAGGTCTATCTTGGGGCATTCCTCTACCTACTCCTTGAAATTTTCTAAAGTCAACATAATTCACATGTTTTTATAAAACAAACTCTACATATAATTTACGAAGAAAATAAAGAGGGACATCAAGATTGTTGTTGGGTGGTTTATCAAACACCATCTGACAATAATCCCAAAAGTTTCTTGTTATACCCTCATTTCTACACCATTTGATTAAAAATGTGGGATTATGTACACTAATATGTTTATTTTTGGGATTCACAAAATATTGGGCTAATTGGGCATTGGATAATTGTAATTATTTGACTTGGTCATAGGAAAAACCATCAACATATTGTAACATCTTCAATTCTAAACACTCTTGAAATGAATTATTTTTCTTTGCAAGGCCTTTCAAAGGACTAATTTTTGCCTCTAAGTTTGGTGGCATTGAACATAATTGAGGTTGCAGATGGTATCTTTCAACAATATTCTTCAATTCAATGATATTTATATCAATTAAATCTTAAATTAAAGGAGGGTTTGGTGGAGATTTTTCATTCTTAAATCCTTCAACCATTTTTAACCCTATTTATAATTAAAAAATTAAAATTAACATAATTTTTAACTAATTATTAGTACTTGTGGTAGGCAATACTATTGCAATGAGTTCAACTCATTTTGCTAATTAGTTATTAATAAGTTGCTTTTGAACCAATTAAAAACTAAAATTTTATGCTCTTCAAATATAATTTAATCTTTTTAAAGTGAACATGTTAAATATTTAACTTTAAAAATTATAAAAATTATTTCTCTTGGACATAATTGGCTAAGAAGTTTGGGGTGTTATGGGTGAACTTGTAGGGAAAAACAAGGTAAACTATTTTTTTACATTTTTTTTCAAGAATGATTTTCCACTTTTAGCTTTATGAAGTCATTTAATTAAATCTTTCTAAAATAAATAAATGTTACTTATTTTTACATTTTTTAAAGAATATTTTTTTAGTTCTAGCTTTATAAAGTCATTTCATGAAATATTTCTAAAATAAATAAATGTTACTTTCACTAATATAATATTCTCATAATTTAATAGGATACATATAATTTAAAAAAATTTAAGGTTAATATATATATATACATAAAATTAAATAAAGTGATTTTTCTAGATACATACATAGAGTTTTGATATTTATGTATTTAATCTTTATTTATTTTTATTAGCGAAAATTTCACAAAAAATAATTAACTATTTTATAGAGATTTGGATTCACACTATTAAAATAATAAAATAAAACTTAAATTAAAGCACATCCATAAATTAGCATATTAAGATAATTTTCCTAAGGATTTGATTTTGTTGGGATTAAGGTGTCTTAACCTTAGAGTCCTAATATTCATTTAATTTGATTGTATTAAATTGTATTATTCAATTGTCTATGGTGTCATGCCACAAATTGGGACCCACCAGCTGGGTGGCATCCCTGTTGGAGGTGACTAGATGACACATAATCATCCCAAGTGGACATAGGTATCCCACTTTGGAATATTTTACATATGATAGATTCTATGGCGTGCCATAATGCATCTTCATGCATGGGTGAAAGTTGGCGCCCAAGTTGGGTTATGACAAAATGTAAGAGAATCGATTATTTTTAGTTGGTTATGATAGATTCTCTTACAGATTCCATGGAATATTTTTTGGAAGATTTATGACATATTCTACGACAATTGTAAGGCATCTATCATAAGCTATTTTTAGTATATCTAGGTGCCCAAGTTTGAGGAAGGAATATTTGCATGTTTGACCATTGTAAGGGGTGTAAGGGAATATGTTACATGTGTCCAAATGCATGTCTATGGTGTGGGATATTGTTCCATGTGGATTTGGATGCCCCTCTCCCTCTAGATGCTTCTTGAATCTTGTATCACTCTATCTATTGAGTGTCTTACATTGTAGAATGCATATTTATGTTTGCAAGTAAAGAAGTGTTGTCAGGTTAACTCCAGAATAGGTGTTTCTTTCGAAGAACTTGTGTAGAAGCTTTGTACTTGGAATATATTGTAACTCCTATTTGTAGTAATATAGAAGTGTTGTGCTTTTGGAGGGTGGAGTTTTTACTCGAAAGGGTTTTCCCCATGTGTATTTGGTGTATGTTAGTTTATGTGTACATGTTGTTCTATTATATTCTTCTTTATGTCTTTCTCTTATTGTAACTGGATAAGGTGTTAAAAGAAATTTTTGTAACTCTCCCCTACTTAGACTAGTGTAGGAAGTTGTTTTTGCTCACCCGGTTTCCTTTTTGTTTGTATTAAAGTCGAGCTAGCCTTGGTTCCTTTGTTGGGTTAGAAGGGTTTTTTGAGTTGATCTTTGTTTCAATGGGAGTTTTGCAAAAATGTGTGTTTCATTACATTGTTACAAGAAAGAGATGATAGGAACATCTAGGAGGATTGAGATGGAGAAATTTAATGACGGTAATTTTGAACTTTAGAAGCTCAAAATGGAAGACATGCTCATAGACAGCAATCTATGGGCTGCTATTTCTAGAACCAAACCATTAGGCATGAACCAAGAACATTGGGATCTCATGGATAGGAAATCCAAAGGTCTTATTAGACTCTATTTGGTTTATTCTATCCTCCTAAATTTCCATGAAGAGAAAAATTCTACTTTTATTTGGAAAAATCTTGGTGATGTCTATTGGGCTAAATCCCTAGTAAACAAGCTTTTCTTGAGAAAGAAGATGTATTCTCTAAAAATGGAAGATGGAGGGTTTGTAGCAAATCATCTAAATGCATTTAACATGTTGGTTCCATAATTGGGTTCCGTTGGAGACAAGATTGATGAAATAGACCATTCCATGCTCCTTTTTTGTTTGTTGCCAAACTCCTAGGATCATCTAGTAATGGCTATTGGGAGCACTACTTCCACCTTCAAGATGGATGAGGTTGTTTCCTCATTATTATTTGAAGAGATGTGAAGGAAATCTTCTGAGATAGCCAAGGAGGCCCTTGTAGTTCATGGCAGACCAAAGGAGAGAGGAAAAATGAAAGACAATAAATTTGTCAAAGTCTCTGAGGAGATATAAGCCTCCTAGTAAAAATTCAAAGGAAAAGTGATGGAACTGTGGTGAAGTTTATCGCATTTGTAAATATTGTAAGAAGGATAAGAAGGAGAAAAAAAAGTCTTTCTTTGACTGTAAAACCCCGTCCCGCAACCTAGAGGATGATGCAACACTGCGGAAGCACAACTAAATTTTTTTCTTAAAAAGTATAACAAGATGAGTAAATTATCCTACTCTAACCACATACATCCTCTAGGCTACGCAATGCATCTACATGTGAACACCATTACTTATAAAATTAAAACCAACCATAGCATAAGAATATTAAACTCAAGATACAACTTACAACAAAGCAATAAACCATTGCAAGATAAATCTAACACATAGAAATGTATTGAACATATTTCCATAGACACAACACCACATAACATCCAATACACTATTAAAATCCAATAATGAGTAGATCATAGATATTATTACAATTACATCACAAAGGTTCACCTCTATAGAAATGAGGTACTACAATTATACATAATGATCCACAATTACAATGAAGAAAGAGAAGAACAACTCCCAAGAACCACATGAGCTCCTCGAACAAGAAGATCCTGCCATCACGACCAGGAAGAGAAACTCAACAGAGAAGAAGCACGCCACCCAGCCATATGGTACCCATACGCCCAACCCTCATGCTAGGAGATAGTAAAAGGTAACCAAGGAAATCCTACTACCTCTAGACACAGGCCATATATAAAAATACTCACAATACAGATAGACAAGAACAATGGTCACGTTGCTTCCAGAATCATAGAATCAAGTACTAACAAAATACAAATAAATTGACTATTGTCATAGGAGTGTCATCACAAATGTTGTATTGGTTGTCCAAAGGAGATCTTCCTAGGTCTCGCCCCCCCCTCTAGGGTTATCCTGGTAACCTCTCACAATTCTGGCCCCACATGCACACCAGTGCGGAATCAGTTATCTTTCGAGAAGACAAGATAATGATCTAGCCATTCCAGGCCTTCCCGACTCATCTCAAGTCTCATACAAGCCCTTGAACCAATGAGCGAGGCTAATTATCTTGTTAAATGTGTTAAGCTAATAGATTATTTAATTCCCACTTGATTATACTGACTTCCACATGAGTTGTCCTGGGACCACTTTATGTCCCGGCCCTCGCTGAAAGCCACTCCCCTATTGACAACACATAACTCAAACTACATGCCAAGGGTAGACAATGCACTAAAAACTGACAACAATAACCAATACACCTCAAAAGGTAACACATATCTATGGATGTCCACTACTAAAACCCAATATGTGCACTACCCAAGAAATCTCAAAACCAAGAAATCTCAAAGGGTGAACTAAAGGTACAACAACCCCTTTTCACAAATTACAACTCTTGAAGACTTAGATTCTCGTAATAACAATTACTTCCCTCCCAGTACACAATTATAGAAATGCGTGCTTTTATAAATACAACTTCTAGCAATTAAAGAAATGCTATCATTCGGATTTCCTAAATCCATTACAATCAATTTCACATATTTAAAATGCACCATTAAATATAATTCCAACTTACCATTTCAACAGTGAATAAAACTAATTGTTCATCTTCCAGTTTTCACAAGTGCTCATAAAATTAACTCAATTTTCCTCAACAAAATAAATTAATCATATTTATTTAGCTAACCATGTTTACAAATATCTATTGTAAAATTCAAACATTAAATAAATATATATAATATTTATATATATATATAATAAAATGTAATTATATATAGATACATATAAATATATTATTTATATTATTAAAAACAATTATAAGTTTAAATAACCCCATTTATTTAATACTATAAATTCATTTCCTCACAAAATTATTTTTATTGATCATATATGGCAGAATATAAAAAAAAAACATAAATATATATATTTATATAATATATATATTACATATAATATATATATATATATTATAAATATAATAGATATATTTTAATTCCCAAATTGCAAAGTACAAAATTCACAAAGGGTGCGATTTTAATACCTGCGGACTGTAACCACCGCATATTACACAGCCTTCCCCTTACAGGGGAGGCGTGACCATGCCAAGGGTAGCACCAGCTGCCTCACAGCGCTGACCCTCCCTTTAAGGGGATTCGGTGTTGGGATAGCTAGTGCTTCCCCTTCAATATATATACAAAACCTTCATTCAAATGAAATTTCGCGAATTCCGCCCTACGGCAATTTACAATGCCTTTCAAAATTAAAATTTTCTTTCAAGAAAATCACTGTGTTTAAAAGGAAATATCATATTTATATATATAATATATATGTATATGTACATATATATATTCCAATATATATGTATATATATATATATTTATATATAAATTAACATAAGCATTGGATCTAATTGGGCAATTAAATTACACAGAAGAAGTTTTCTATAGGAAAGCTCAAAATTTTCATTTTCCAAGATAATTAAAAGAAATAGGGAAACCAAACAGAATAATGATTTTCTACAGAGATCTATAATTCATTTTGTATCAATCTATTTCGAATTGAACAAATTACATAGAGGATTTTTAATTGTTTTCTACAGAGGTTCAACTTTCACGGCAATATTTTACAAGAAAGAAAGCAAGAGCTTCTACAGTATAGAAAATATTTTCCTAAACATTTCCAAATTGCATTATAGTAATAAAAACCACTTTTCAATTCAAAATTCACAAAAACAATAAAGGAACCTGTTCCAGAAGAACTGTTGCCTCAAGAAAAGTTGTCGAGCTTCTCTGTAGCTTCAGTTTTCCAATGTAGCCAAAGCTTCCTCCAGTGAAATTGCCTCTTTCCAGAAAACACAACAATACCACAGCCCAAAATTCTACAACAAGATTCTAAAACAAAAACCTTTGAAAGATCCACAATTTCCTCAGCAAATTTTTGAACAAAAAAACTCTTCTCGTGAAACAATTTTCTTCCCTCTTTTCCCAATCTTTTTTTTCGAGAATCAATTTACAACAATAAGATAACCAAGTTCTAACTCACAGTTATCCCAATCAAAATATATTTTCCCTCAACAACCAAAGATATTTTCCACCACATGCATTTAAATAAAAATAAAAAAATTAATATATTTCCACAAATTTAAATAAAAAATAAAACAATTTACTAATTGCAACCAATTTAAATACTCTTATTTATTTAATTACCATTTATTTTAATAATAAAAATTACTCAACAACATAACTAAATTAAATTTATTTATTTATTTATTCTAAATCCTTCACAACAATAATTCAATTAATTAAATATTTAAATCAAATACACATTTAATCTACCAAATTAAACTTGCACAATAATAAAATACCCAGAACAACAATGATAAGGCTAAGACCAAAACTCAAACTGACGACACAGTGTACTAGGGTAAAGGTATGACTAGGTCGTTACTATCTCCCACTATTACTGTTGAGTAGTGGACACACTCAGACCTGTGAAACTAGGTGAAGTCGTTGTCTTGTACCTGCAAACCTACAACACAAGCAAGAGTCGTATATGTATACAAATAGTAATTCATACACACCGTGAAGAGAGAATCATGAAAATCACAGGGCACTCGCAAGTGAGTGATGCAATACCATTCTCTTCACCAATATAATGTCACATCAACTGACGAGATAATATATCAATTAAACCACAATAAGCATATATAGCAATGTCATCACAACTAAGCATCTATGCAAACATAAAGCATATTAAACATAATCACCTTGCATATAATGTGTCATCACATCAATATAGTCTATCATTGCTCCACTGTCAGCGATAGAATAACAATAATGTAAAATAAAGTCTAACAAAGTATCTGAGCTATCAATAAAACATAACAAATCAGAGGGGTGTCACATCCTCCCCCCCTAGGATTAGGCTTACTCTTGGAAGCCTGCGAACAAGGGTAGAGCTCCCTCATCCTGGTAGCATCCTCCCATGTAGCAGAAGTGTCATCTCTAGGATTGCACTGGACCCTCACCTGCTCAATATCTCGACCGCTAAGGGTGAGTCTCCTGTGCTGGGTAACGGCCATGGGCTTCAAAGCTAGCTGCTCGTCCTCTACCTGTAAAGCAGTCCAATCAAGTATATGAGAAATGTCTGGATGATAAGGTCTAAGTACAAAAACATGGAACACATCATGGATGCACGAGAGACTAGGCGGTAAAGCAAAGTGGTAAGCAAATGGCCCAATCTTCTCTAGAATCTCAAAAGGCCCAAAAAAATGAGGTGCGAGCTTAGAACTCTTCCTCGGTCACACTCGCAAGAAAGCTCGGTCACCTACAACAAACTAAAAATCCACACGGTGTGCATCTGTGGACTTCTTTTGTCTATCCTGTGCAGCTACTAAATGCTCTCTGATCTGTACCACCTGCTGCTCCATATCCTATAACATATCTGGACCCAATAGAATCCTATTGTCCAACTTGTCCTAACTCAATGGAGTCTGACATGACTGTCCATACAAAGCCTGAAAAGGTGCCATGCCAATAGAACTCTAAAACCCATTGTTATAAGCAAACTCTACAAGATAGAGATAATCTTCCCATCATGTCTGTTGATCCATGACATACATGTGAAGCATATCTTCGAGGATCTGATTGACCCTCTCAGTCTGTCCATCCATCTCTGGGTGATATGCTGAACTAAAGTTTAAATGTGTCCCCATAGCATGCTGTAATGTTTTCCAAAGGGCCAAAGTAAAAACGGGATCCCTATCAGAAGTAATCCGACACAAAATACCATGCAACCTCACAATGTCCTCCATGAACACTCTAGCAACTGATGAAGCGTTATAGAAGGAATGGATAGGTGAGAAGTGTGCCACCTTTGTCAACCTATCTACCATCACCATAATCTCATCATGTCATCATGAAGAGTTGGGTAAACCAATAATGAAATCCAATGAAATGATGCCCCATTTCTACTCAGGAACCAAATGAGGCTGTAGAAGACCAACTGGATCTTGGTGTTCAGCCTTAACTCGCTGACACTCCAAACATCATGATACATAATCAGCTATATCCCGTTTCATACCTGCCCAGAAATAAAGCAGTTGTAGATCGGCATACATCTTCACTCCAAGGTGAGCTAAGTAAGGTGCCTGATGTGCCTCTGTCAAAATCAAGGTATGAATCCCTTCTGAAGATGGAGCAAATATACGTCCCACGTATCTCAATAACCCATCTGTATCCAACAAATATCCTAAGTACCTGCCATCCAAAGTCTTGCCTGACTCAATCTTAGACCTTATCTTTTGGTACCAACTATTTGTATGAAGTGTGGTAAGAATCAGACTCCTCAAATCCATAGTAACAGTCATCTCAAATAGTTCGTGCCTCCGTTGACTAAGAGCATCAGCCACTACATTCTCCTTCCCTTAGATGTACTTCACCTCAAAATCATACTCATAGAGAAACTCCATCCATCGCCTTTGCCTAGCATTAAGGTTAGGCTTTGTAAAGATATACTGTAGACTCCGATGATCATTGTGTAACTCAAAATGGTGGCCCAATAGAAAATTTCTCCATCAAGTCAAGGCATGTACTACTACAGCTAACTCAAGATCATGCGTAGGGTAGTTCAACTCAAGACCTTTGTGCTTGCGTGACTCGTACACAATGACTCATCCATCCTGCATCAATACCACTCCTAGCCCCTCTAAAGAAGCATCGACACATATAACAAAGTCTCCTATAGGATCGGGTACTGCAAGGATCAGTGTGCTAATCAACCTCTCCTTCAATGTATGAAATGCAGCCTCACTTTGCTTTGACCAATCGAACTTCTTCCCTTTGCTCTAAAGAGAAGTAATAGGGTGACCTACCCTAGAAAAATCCTGAACAAACCACCTGTAGTAACCTGCTAGCCCCATAAAGCTATGTATCTCAGCCACATTCGTGGGTGCGGGCCAATCCATGATTGCCTGGACCTTTGCAGGATCCACTGTAATTCCCTCTCCTAATATAACATGACCAAGGTACTTGACCTCAATTTTGAAGAACTCACACTTAGACAAGTTGGCATACAACTTATTATTTCTCAGACACTGCAATACCTACCTCAAGTGTTCTTCATGCTCCTCAATAGTCCTAGAATAAATCAAAATGTCATCAAGGGATACCACTACAAACCTATCTAGGTATGTACAAAAAACTCCATGCATTAGGCTCATGAATACCGATGGCACATTCGTCAACCCGAACGGTATCACTGTGAAATCATAGTGGTCGTATCGTGTGCAAAACATTGTCTTATGAATATCAGCCTCTACAATCCACAACTGATGGTATCCTGACTTAAGGTCAATCTTAGAAAAGAATGTCACTCCTTTGACCTGATCAAACAATTCATCAATCTTGGGTAGAGGGTATCAATTCTTGATATGACCTTATTTAACTGTCGGTAATCTATGCAAATATGAAGAGATCCATCCTTATTCTTCACAAATATCACTGGTGCTCCCCAAGGTGATACACTAGGGCGAATGAACCCATTCTCCAACAACTCCTCAAGCTGTAGGTAGGGCTCCTTAAGCTCCTGAGTCATCATACGGTAAGGTGCTCATGAAATGGGTTCAGAACTAGGTAAAAGATCCACCTTGAAGTCTATGTCATGTTGAGGTAGCATCCCTAGAATATCCTCTAGAAAAACATCTGCATACTACTATAGTATGGGGTGGCTATCTATGAACAACTTCTCCTCTCTATCCCCCATCTCCAAATCATCTACTGTAACAGAAAATAACTAGCACCCCTATCGAACACACCTTCTCAACTGCATAGCTAAGATAATTCTTAAAGATATAGGCCTCTGGACCCCTACTAACTCTACCTCACTGCCTAATGCATCAGTGCATAGTATCAACTTGCGTTGACAATCAATCATGACCCTGTGAGCATCGAGCCAATCCATCACTAGCACTATGTCATAAGAACCTAATGGTATAACACGAAGATCTACAGTGGTGTGAAAAGAACCAATCTCCAGTCTACAATTCGATACAAAGGAATGTACTGCAACCCTAGCACCAGATGCTAACTCAACCTGCCACTTATCCTCTTTCCTCACTACTCCTAGTCTATCACGTGCCATAACAGATGATGAAATAAATGAGTCGGAGGCTCCTGAATCAAACAATATGGTAACTCAGTTCCCCTGCAACATACCTATAGTCTCCACCACTATACTTTGGTGGTTAGCCTGGCAGTTATCAACCACAACAAATACATGGTATCCTCTGCCTGCATCCCCTACAATTGGCTCTGACGCCGCTGGCCTCTATGTATATCTTGATGTGCCCTTATTGGAACATTTATGAGCTATGTGACCCTGTTGGCCACAAGCAAAACACCTGGTACATCTACCATAGCCCCCACCACCAGAAGATGCACTGGACTGCTGAACACTACCCCTAAAGGTAGACTGAGAACTCTGCACTGGCTGTGCATTACTAAAGAGTTTAACACACCTCCAATTCCAATTACCCCTTGTCTAATATCTATCATTCTGTCTAGGTAGAAAATCCTTTCATTTTCCTTGAGAGTTCTGGTACTATCCACTTTGTTCTGGTGTCTGTTGTGCCCTGGGTGGTCTAGCTCCCTACAGCTGTCCACTGCATGCACTAGTACCTGTTGCTGAAGTGTCACCCACCTGTACTCCAACATGACCACCTAAGGCCATCGCCAAATTCTCCTCAATAAGTCTGGCCTTATCTACTTCCACCTCCATGGTCTTGGGTTCGAAAACCTGTACACCTCCACTGATTCGGGCATTTAAGCCCCTAAGAAAGTGTTGCACCAACATGCCCTCGTCGTCACCTATGCCTACATACTATTTGAGCTTGTAAAAATGATGCTTGTATAGCTCCACTGACATAGTAATCTGCAGTAGAGTATGGAACTCATCCCCACAACACTGTCGCCAATGATCTAAGAGGAATCTGGCATGGAACCTCTCAAGAAACATCTCCCAAGATATGGTACTGATATCAATATGGAGCTTTTGCTCCTCCAATCTCCACCATGTGGAGAAAAATCCTCTCAGGTGCATAATCACACATCTAGCTCTAGTATTGCTACCATATGGGTGCATAGCAAAGCATCTGTTCAGGTCAATCAGCCAAGTCTCTACCTCTAAACTGCTGCCTAATCCATCAAATATGGGGGGTGAGCCCTAAGTAAATCCCTCATATGTGCAACTACAACTACATCTAACTGAGCTGGTACATCCCTCTCTCTAACAACAATCTGATCTAGCTCCTACCTTGGCCCAAGACGGGCAAGAGTCTCCTCCAACAATTGACGCAACTAAGTGCCTTCGACTCTTGGTTGATCCAGATTCTGAATACCGCCTCCTAGAATGTTTTGAGAAGCCTGTTGCTCCTCACAGTCATAATCATGAGAAACATGCACAGGTGAGTTTTGCTGACTACCCCCATGTCTGCTTCCATGACCACGACCACAACCTCGACCTCTCCTAGGTGGCATGATCCTACACAAACACACCAAGGTGTAAGACAAGATATGCAACTTAAATCCTACGAAAAAAAATTTTAATGGTTCCAACATTAACCCAGAGTACCCAGTGTTTAAACCTAGGCTCTGATACCAAGTGTAAAACCTTGTCCCACAACCTAGAGGATGATGCAACATTGCAGAAGCACAACTAATTTTTTTTCTTAAAAAGTATAACAAGATGAGTAAAGTATCCTACTCTAACCACATACATCATCTAAGCTATGCAATGCATCTACATGTGAACACCATTACTTATAAAATTAAAACCAACCATAGCATAAGAATATTAAACTCAAAATACAACTTACAACAAAGCAATAAACCATTGCAAGATAAATCTAACATATAGAAATGTATTGAACATATTTCCACATATACAACACCACATAACATCCAATACACCATTAAATCTAATAATGAGTAGATCATAAATATTATTACAATTACATCACAAAGGTTCACCTCGATACAAATGAGGTACTACAATTATAAAAATTGATCCACAATTACAATGAAGAAAGAGAAGAACAACTCCCAAGAACCACACAAGCTCCTTGAACAAGAAGATCTTGCCATCACGAACAGGAAGAGAAACTCAACAAAGAAGAAGCACGCCACCTAGCCATATGGTACCCGTAGGGCCAACCTCCATGCTAGGAGATAGTAAAAGGTAACCAAGGAAATCCTAATACCTCTAGACACAGGCCATATACAAAAATACTCATAGTAGAGATAGACAAGAACAATGGTCATGTTGCTTCCAGAATCATAGAATCAAGTACTAACACAATACAAATAAACTAACTGTTGTCATAGGAGGAGTGTCATCACAAAGGTTGCATTGGTTGTCCAAAGGAGATCTTCCTAGGTCCTGACCCCCCTCTAGGGTTATCCTAGTAATCTATCATGATTCTAGCCCCACATGCACACCAATGCAGAATCAGTTATCTTTCGAGAAGAGAAGATAACGATCTAGCCATTCCAGGCCTTCCCGACTCTTCTCAAGTCTCATACAAGCCCTTGAGCCAATGAGCGAGGCTAATTATCTTGTTAAATGTGTTAAGCTAATATATTATTTAATTCCCACTTGATTATATTGACTTCCACACGAGTTGTCCTGGGACTACTTTGTGTCCTGACCCTCGCTGAAAGCCACTCCCCTATTGACAACACATAACTCAGACTACATGCCAAGGGTAGAAAATGCACTAAAAACTGACAACAATAACCAATACACCTCAAAAGGTAACATATCTCTATGGATGTCCACTATTGAAACCCAATATGTGCACTACCCAAGAAATCTCAAAGGGTGAACTAAAGTTACAACAACCCCTTTTCACAAATTACAACTCTGGAAGACTTAGATTCTCGTAATAACAATTACTTCCCTCCTAGTACACAATTACAGAAACACGTGCTTTTATAAATACAACTTCTTGCAATTAAAGAAATGTTATCATTCGGATTTCCTAAATCCATTACAATCAATTTCACATATTTAAAATGCACCATTAAATATAATTCCAACTTACAATTTCAACAACGAATAGAACTAATTGTTCATCTTCTAGTTTTCACAAGTGCTCATAAAATTAACTCAATTTTCCTCAACAAAATAAATCAATCATATTTATTTAGCTAACCATGTTTACAAATATATATTGTAAAATTTAAACATTAAATAAATATATTTAATATTTATATATATATATAATAAAATGTAATTATATATACATATAAATATATTATTTAATTATTAAAAGCAATTATAAGTTTAAAGAACCCCACTTATTTAATACTATAAATTAATTTCATCACAAAATTATTTTTATTGATCATATATGGCAGAATATAAAAAGAAAAAACTTATATATATATATATATATATATATTACATATAATATATATATTTTAAATATAATAGATATATTTTAATTCCCAAATTGCAAAGTACGAAATTCACAGAGGGCGCGATTTTAATACCCGTAGACTGTAACCACCGCATATTACACAGTCTTCCCCTTACAGGGGAGGCGCGGCCATGGCAGGGGTAGCGTTGACCCTCCCTTTAAGGGGAGTCGGTGCTGGGATAGCCAGTGCTTCCCCTTCAATATATATACAAAACCTTCATTCAAATGAAATTTTGCGAATTCCGCCCTACGGCGATTTACAATGCCTTTCAAAATTAAAATTTTCTTTCAAAAAAATCATTGTGTTTAAAAGGAAATATCATATTTATATATATAATATATATGTATATGTACATATATATTCCAATATATATGTATATATATATATATAAATTAACATAAGCATTGGTTGTAATTGGGCAATTAAATTACACAAAAGAAGTTTTCTACAGGAAAGCTTAGAAATTTCATTTTCCCAGATAATTGAAAGAAATAGGGAAACCAGACAGAATAATGATTTTCTACAGAGATCTATAATTCCTTTTGTATCAATCTATTTCAAATTGAACAAATTACATAGAGGATTTTTAATTATTTTCTACAGAGGTTCAACTTTCACGAAAATCTTTTAAAAGAAAGAAAACAAGAGATTCTACAGTATAGAAAATCTTTTCCTAAACATTTCCAAATTGCATTACAGTAATAAAAACCACTTTTCAATTCAAAATTCACAAAAACAATAAAGGAACCTATTCCAGAAGAACTGTTGCCTCAACAAAAGTTGTCGAGCTTCTCTATAGCTTCAATTTTCCAATGTAGCCAAAGCTTCCTCCAGTGAAATTGCCTCTTTCCAGAAAACACAACAATACCACAACCAAGAATTCTACAACAAGATTCTAAAACAAAAACCTCTAAGAGATCCACAATTTCCTCAGCAAATTTTTCAAAAAAAAAACTCTTCCCATGAAACAATTTTCTTCCCTCTTTTCCCAATATTTTTTCCGAGAATCAATTTACAACAATAAGATAACCAATTTCTAACTCACAGTTATCCCAATCAAAATATATTTTCCCTCAACAACCAAAGATATTTTCCAACCACATGCATTTAAATAAAAATAAAACAATTAATATATTTCCACAAATTTAAATAAAAAATAAAACAATTTACTAATTGCAACCAATTTAAATACTCTTATTTATTTAATTACCATTTATTTTAATAATAAAAATTACTCAACAACATAACTAAATTATATTTATTTATTTATTTATTCTAAAGCCTTCACAACAATAATTCAATTAATTAAATATTTAAATCAAATACACATTTAATCTACCAAATTAAACTTGCACAATAATAAAATACCCAGAACAACAATGATAAGGCTAAGACCAAAACTCAAACTGACGACACACTATACTAGGGTAAAGGTATGACTAGGTAACCTATTACTATCTCCCAATATTACTGTTAAGTAGTGGACACGCTTAGACATGTGAAACCAGGTGAAGCCATTGTTCTGTACCTACAAACCTACAACACAAGCAAGAGTCATACATATATACAAATAGTAATTCATACACACCATGAAGAGAGAATCGTGGAAATCACAAGGCACTCACAAGCGAGTGATGCAATACCCTTCTCTTCACCAATACAATGTCACATCAATTAATGAGATAATATATCAATTAAACTACAATAAGCATATATAGAAATGTCATCACAACTAAGCATCTATGCAAACATAAAGCATATTAAACATAATCACCATTCATATAATGTGTCATCACATCAATATAGTCTATCATGGCTCCACTATCAGCAATAGAATAAAAATAACATAAAATAAATTCTAACAAAGTATCTGAGCTATCAAGAAAACATAACAAATCAGAGGGGTGTCACATTGATTTTGAATCTAAGAAATCATCTCAAGATGATGGAGACACATTTATTGCAGCCTTAGCATCCCATGCATCAAATGATGTGTGGCTGATAGATTCAGGTGCATCCTTTCACATGACTTCTCATAGAGATTGGTTCTAAAAGTATGAGGAGTTTGATGGTGGAGAGGTGTACCTGAGTGATGACTCTCACTTGAATATTGTTGGTTGTGGAAGAGTCAAAATCAGATTTCATGATGGAAGAGTGAAGGGGATTGATGGTGTCTTGCATATCTCAGGTTTGGCACAAAGTATGCTTTCTATAAGTAAACTGAATGATGTGGGAGTGAAAGTTGTTTTCTCTGGTGGAGGATGCAAGATAAAAAGAGGATCTATGGCGTTAGCTAAGGGAGTTTGTATTGGCACTCTATTTCAACTTGATGCATGTATTGTATAGTGTAATAGTTCTTCTAATGTACCAAAGAAGAGACCTTTGGATTCTTCATCCTCACCATCAAGTTGTGTAGAGAAGAAGCATATTGTAGCTACATCTGACGGTCATGCATTTTGGGTACCTAAGGGTGCTCATTCCATGGAAATAAAGATTCTTATAGAGAAGAAAATTTTATGACACCAACGACTTGGTCACATTGGTGAGAAGGGTCTTATAACCTTGAAAAATAAGCGCCTTGTTGAAGGCCTTGATGATTATAATCTCAAGTTTTGACTTTTGCAAACATTGTGTATATGGAAAAAAAACACTGTGTTTCTTTTTACTCTAGTTCTCACAAGTCTTTTGGAGTTTTGTACTATGTTCATTCAGATGTTTTTAGTCTTGTGAATGTTCCTTCATTATCAAAATCTGTATATTTTGTTTCTTTCATAGATGATTACGGTAGAAGGAAATTCATTTATTTTCTCAAAAGTAAAGTTGAAGTCTTTAGTTGGTTTAAGGATTTTAAGGAATTGGTAGAAAACTAGACTAGTAGAAATATTAAGTGTTTGAGGATTGATAATGATGGTGAGTTTTGTTCCATAGAGTTTGAAAATTTCTGTAAAGAGCATAGTATTGAGAGACATAAAACTACTCCCTATACTCCACAACAAAATGGAGTTACAAAGAAGATGAATAGAACGTTAATGGAGACAACTAGGAGTATGTTGAGTGGTGCTAGTCTTGAACCAAAGCTTTGGGTTGAAGTGGTAGCCACTGCATGTTATTTGATCAACAAATCTCCTATATCAGTGCTTGTTGGTGAAACACCCATGGAGGAGTGGTCTGGTAAAAAACCTTTGATGAGAAATCTAAGAGTATTTGGTTGTGAAGCTTATGCTCATGTTCTGATTGAGAAGAGGTCTAAGTTGGAGAACAAGGCTGTTAAGTGTATCTCTATCAGCTATGTTGTCGGTGTGAAAGTGTACAAACTATGGGATCTAGAATCTCAGAAGGTTCTCTATAGTAGAAGTGTGATCTTCAAAGAGATGAAACCTTCTACTATTGAGCTACAAATAGAAAAAGAGGAAAAAAAAAATAAGTAGGTAGTTTAGATTCCACCTACTCCAAAGAAGGAAGAACTATGTACTCCTATTGGACCTGATGATGAGGAGAGCTCAAGTAGCTCTGAAAGTTCTAAAAAAGAAGGAGAACCTCAACCTCAACATTTGAGGAGATCTACATGAGTTAGGTGGAAATCAGAAAGGTTTAGTTACTCATTATTGGATTCCAGTTACATTTTTGTCTCTATTACTAACATTGATGAGCCTAGGACTATTAAAGAGGCAATGGGTATGAGTGATTCAAATTCCTGGATGAAGAGATGGCTTCACTAAAGAAAAATAAGACTTGGGATCTGGTACCTTTTCCTACTAGATGTAAACATGTTGGTTGTAAATTTGTTTTCAATAAAAAATTTTGGTCCTGATGGCAGTGTTCAGAAGTATAAGGCACGGTTGGTTGCTAAGGGGTTTTCTAAGGTGGAGGGAATTTATTATGGAGAGATATTCTCTTATATAGAGAAGCTGACATCTATTTGGCTTCTATTGTCACTTACAACAACATATGGCTTAGAAGTGGAATAGATGGCTGTGAAGACAACATTCCTTCATGGTGATTTGGAGGAAGAGATTTATATGTCACATCCTGAGCATTTCATTGAAAAAGATAAAGAAAATTTGGTTTGCAAACTGAAGAAGTCTCTTTATGGTTTGAAACAGTCTCCTAGAATGTGGTAGCGAAAGTTTAATACCTATTTGTTGTCTTTAGGATTTCAGAGATCTAAATCTGACCATTGTGTATACTTTAAAACTAACAATGGTCACATTCTCATTATTGTCCTATACGTATATGATATGTTGTTTCTTATGAATAGTAAAAGTATGATTTCAGATTTGAAGCTTTAATTGTCAATACAATTTGAGATGAAAGATCTAGGTGCAACTAAGTAAATTATGGGAATGCAAATCATGAGAGATGGAGCTAATAAAAAGCTTTGGTTAAGCTAGAGAAAGTATGTGAACTTGGTGTTGGAGAGATTCAACATGGTAGATTACAAATAGTTAGTTGTTCTTGCGATGTAGGGGACAAAGCTTTCTATGAATGATTGTCCAAAATATCCTACCGAGATGGAGGACATGACCAAAGTACCATATGTGAGTGTAGTTAGTAGTCTGATGTATGCAATGGTATAAACAAGACCAAACATTTCCCAAGCAGTGGGAGTCCTTAGCTATTTTATGGCTAATCCTGGATGGGTGCATTGGGGTACGATTAAGATAGTGTTTAGATATTTATGGGGCACTTTAAATTATGCCTTGTGTTTTCATGGTTATCCTACTAGACCTCATCATTCTATGAGCATTCATAGATATGTAGATTTAGATTGGGTAGCTAACATTGACAATAGAAGATCCGCCAGTGGTTGTGTTTATGATGTTTGGTGGTGCTATCAATTGGATGAGTAAGCAATAGGCTGTAGTAATGTTATCCATGATAGAGGAAGAGTATTAGGAAGCCACTCATTCTTGTAAGGAAGCTATTTGGCTTAGGAGATTGTGTTCTAATATTGGTTTAGATGCATGATAGATTATTGTTTGTTGTGATAGTCAAAGTGCAATTTTTCTAGAAAAGAATCCTACATTTCATGCAGAAAAAAGCACATCGATGTACAATATCATTTTTTTCATGATATGGTAGAGGATTAAAAGGTGAACTTGGAAAAGATTGAAACCTTGGTAAATGTTGTAGATGCACTAACAAAACTAGTGAGCACAAATAAGTTCAGATGGTGTTTTGATTCCATGGATCTTGGGGCCATGAGCAAATGATTCTGTATGACTCTCGGTAGGTCTTCAATAAGTAGGATATTGTTGGGATTAAGGTGTCAACCTTAGAGTCATAATATTGATTTAATTGAATTTTATTAATTTATATTATTTAATTGTCTATGGTGTCATGTCACAAATTGGGACCCGCCGACTAGGTGGCATCCCCGTTGGAGGTGACTGGATGACACATAATTATCCCAAGTGGACATAGGCATCCCAATTTGGAATCTTTGACCTATGACAGTTTCTATGACACATCATAGGCATCTTCATGCATGGGTGAAAGTTGGCACCCAAGTTGGGTTATGACAGGATGTAAGAGAATCGACTATTTTTAGTCAGTTATGATAGATTCTCTTACATATTCCATGGAAAATTTTATGGAAATTTTATGACATATTCTATGATAGTTGTAAGGCATCTTTCATACGCTATTTTGAGTATATCTAGGCACCCAAGATTGAGGAAGGAATATTTGCATGTTTGACCATTGTAAGGGGTGTAAGGGAATATGTTACATCTGTCCAAATGCATGTCTATGGTGTGGGATATTGTGCCATGTGGATTTGGATGCCCCTCTCCTTCTAGATACTTCTTGAAGCTTGTACCACTCTATATATTTAGTGCCTTGCATTGTAGAATGAATACTTTTGTTTGCAGATAACGAAGTGTTGCCGGGTTAACTCCAAAATAGGTGTTTGATTCAAAGCACTTGTGTAGAAGCTTTATACTTGGGTTGTATTGTAACTCCTATTTGAAGTAATATAGAAGTATTGTGCTTTTGGAGGGTGGGGGTTTTTACTCGAAAGGGTTTTCCCCATGTATATCTGGTGTATGTTAGTAAATGTGTACTTGTTATTCTATTCTATTCTTCTCTATGTGTTTCTCTTATTGTAATTGGATAAGGTGCTAATTTTTTGTGTTGTAACTCTCCCCTACTTAGATTAGTGTATGAAGTTTTTTCTTCTTACCCGACTTCCTTTCATATTTTACATAATTAAATAAAATTTAAAATAAACCTTAAACTATTTGACATTGCCACTTTTTTATTTTCCAAATTTTATTAACTTCAAAACACAAATAAATACAAATAAGAATTAAACTAAAATAACTATAATTATTATAATTATTAATTAAGTTATAATTCTAATCATATTATTATTAATTCTTATAATCTTAAAAGCATTATAATTAGGATTATGATTATAATTAAGAATATGGTAAAAGTATGGTTAGAACTATTCAAAAATTAAAATAAATAAATTTATAACATATTACTAATAAAAATCACAATAATATGATTAATAGATATAATGCTCAAAAATTTTATTCATTTAATATCTTTATTCCAAATCTTATTCCTAATATGAATTCAAATATCTTTTGGTAATGTCACTCTATAATTCTTTATTGTTAGAGTTACAATTACGACCATAGTTAGGGTTAGAGATAGGTCTAGGATTAGAATAATGGTTTAAAATTTATTGTTAGGATTAAGGTTAGGGATAGAAATAGAGTTAGAGTGTGAGTTAGGGTTAGGGTTAGATCATGCAAAGAACTAATTAACAATACTAAAACACTATAATTAACAAAACTCATTAGTACTTGTCATCACAATACTATTGCAATAAGTTCTTCAACTAATTTTGTTAATTAGTTATTAATAAGCTGGCATGAACCAGTAAAAATTAAAAAGTTATGCACTTCAAATATAATTTAGTTTTTTAAGTGAACAAGTAAAATATTTAAAATTAATTTCTCTTGAACATGATTGGCTAAGAAGTTTGAGGTCTTGTGGGAAATTTTTTAGGGAAAACAAGATAAACTATTATTTTTACATCTTAAGAATGATTTTTCACTTTTTATTTTATAAAGTCATTTCATTAAATCTTTCTAAAATAAATAAATTTTACTTATATATATATATATATATATATATATATATATATATATATATATATATATATATTATATAAGTATATATATATATATTATATATATATAAGTATATATATATATATATTATATATATATATAAGTATATATATATTATAGATATAAAAATAAACAAACAACTTGTAATAAATAATCATTTTAATATATAACAATTTTATATTAGTAATAAGAAAAGAAACATTGTCAACATGTAATATCTATTTTTTAATTATTTTAAAAATATATTATATTTATTTTATTTGTAAAATTTATCCAATATATAATAATTAGTAATATAACATTTATTAAATATAACATTTATTTATTTGAAATTTAGTGATTAAATTAATATTTTATTATAAAATAAAAAATCAAATTAATTATAATAATGAAAGAATAATAATATTTTTAGTAATTATGATATTATAATATTAATATTAATAATAAAATTATAACAATAATTTAATATAAAATATTATTGTAAATAAAAAATAATAGTAATAATAAAAAATTAGCAAGTCAAAAATAATAGGAAATAGTTGTGAAAATGAGCAGGGGCTCTGCAAATCCCCGCAACACTGTGAACAATGGTGTGGGTGTGGGTGTTGCAGAGCAGGTGCTGTGCGATGGGGAGAGGACCAGGGCTTCAGCCAAATGTAAGAAATCAGTGGCGGATGCAAGGAAGAAACCTGGTGGCGTGAAAGCGGGAGATGGAAAGTGTCGGTATGCCCTCAAGTCTTCCACTCTCTCTTAACAGAATGTGAGCCTGCCGACCTCCATTCTGGCCTTTGATCTGCTGGGTGCTGGGAGGGGTTTGGAACAAAATGTGGAGAAGGCTTCCCTCGGCCTGGCTTTCGCAACTCTAACAAAATGCAAAAATGGATCGAATCCTTATCATGAATGCAATGTTTTTTGTTTGGCTCAGATTCGGCTAGATAACCCTAGTTCTTTTCCTCCCTCTTCGTTGCCAATTCCTCTAGCCTCTCCTATTAAGGACCCTCCTATCAAGGAGCTTGGGTAGTGTGATGGGGGCTCTCCTTTCTTTTTGGGGGATGCGGTTGTTTCTTTCTCTAATGAACTTGCTGATCTCCTCATCTTCGATGAATGCATCAGTGAAATCTCTACTGATATCAGTGGTCATTCCTTGGTTCTTAGGTTCATGTGCAGGCATCCATCTCTTGATTTAGTTTTGGATTGGGCTAATTGCACTTGAATAATCTCTCCCCTCCCACAGTTGATCCTTTGGATTTTGGATTTTTCCTATTTTCTTTCAAATTGATTGAGGATCAGAATTTTGTGGTTCAAAATGGTCCATGGTTTTTTGAGAACTCAGGCATTATTCTTTCCCCATGGACCCCTTTTTTTTACCCTACCACTGCAAGGATCATAGTCGTCCCTATGTGGATCGGGCTCTACAACTTACATTTGGTTTTACATTCTTTTGATCTCATTTAAAATCTAATCAATTAAGTGGGAGAGTTCATTAAATTGGATATGGTGGAGACTGCCCCATCACGAAGGTTTGTCAAGGTTTGCGTTATGGTGGAAATCTCCATTCCTCTTCCTCATTCAGTGCAAATTCGTTCATCAATGGGCACATGGATGCAGTTCCTAAACTTCAATGGGTTACCTTTTAGGTGTTTTCGTTGCAACAATTTGGGGCATAAAGTTGAGGCCTGCACTGTTAAGTGTTTATTTGGCACATGATATATTAGTCTCAAAAAATGGGTTAAAAAATCTGGTACCCTTGATGCTGATTTAATTTGGTAGAATCATGGGTAATTCTTGTCCTCTAACTCTACCCTTGGGTCTAATTATGTGCTTTCTGTTGTGCCCACTTCCCATCCTCATGCTGCCCTGGTCATCAATAATGTTGATCTTGTCATCAACACTGCGGAGGTTCCACTACCTGTCTCTGAGGAGGATGGCTCAGACTCAGAAGGCACTTACCCCTTTATGGATGATCTGGTAGAGAATTTTGATAGATTCAAACCTGAATTTGTCTTGTTTCCCTCATGAAATCTTGGGTTAGCTCAAAGGGACTACAAAGAAATAAAACCAGATTGCAGGATAGTATAAAAGAAAGGGAAGAAATCAGATGTTCAAAATATTTGTATTGAAGGAATGGATGTCATGGATGAGGGGTCTCAATGGACTATGGAGGCTCTTCTCTCTCGGCATAGGAAAAGAGCCTAGCTTATCTTGGGCTTGGGTTATTTCCCATTTCCTCTATATTAGTCTCTCTTTTGTCTCTTGTAGGGATATGTGTCCTTGGCTCTTCCCTTATCTTTTCTTTGGTTCTTCTTATTCTCTAGCTTCTCTTTGGATCTCCTTCTTTTCCTGAAGAGTTTCTTGGTTCTTTGTGGCTCTTATTTCCTCTTCTTTGGCCTGATTGGCCTTTTGTACCTACTTTTTTATGATTTAATAAAAATATTCACAGCCTTGGCTATGTCTTATGGATCAAAAAAATATAAAATAATAGTAATAATATAATTTAACAATATAACCATATGGTCTTAAAGCTTGTATCCTTTCACATATCTAAACATTAGTAAAACAAATCAATAGAAGGGTAAAGAGTGAAAATACAAGCACACGAGGTATCCTAGAAGGTGAGAGTAGGAGCATGGGTAGAAGATGTAGAAAGAGAATGGTCATCGTTAGGAAATAGAATATTTGGATACAATTGTGGAAAGGAATAGATAAGGGCTAGAACCCTAAGGAATTAAGAGAGGAATGGACTAGATATTCATTTTAATGGAGCATTTCAAAGATACTTCAGACCAGAGTGAGATGGTAGGGCATACAAAGGTGGAGATCTAGGCTATAGAAACACAAACACATATAAAAGGAACCATAAGAAAAATTGGTTGGAAAAAAATCAGGCCTAGAGAGCTAGGGAAGCAGAGCATAAGCAATGGAGGAGAAAAGGAGAACGACACTGGTATGGTTGGAAAGGGAAAAAATGAGTCTCAAAACCAAACCAAAGGAGAAGGAGAAGATTTTATAATGGTAAGAGGGAGTTTGGGAAGGAGAAGAAGGATGGGGAAACTACCCAAGCAAAGGGAAAGAGCTCGAAAGAATCATTGGGGATGGACAATAGGGATACTCAAAAGGAAAAAATAATGGAGGAAACAAACACAAGTTTAGAAAATCAAGAGGAGAAAAGCTTGGCTAGTTAGGAGAAAGTGAACAAGGGGAACAATGAGGATAGGAAGGATCAGATTAGAGCCTCAATTGAGATTTGAATGGAAGCATTGCATTGATCAAAGGTAGTCTTAAAGGAGAACGCTATATTTTCCAAATGGTGGGGAGAAGGTTTCCCTAGGTAAAGAATGATGTTATGGTGGGAAGAAAAATGGGGAAGCAAGGTGGAAATAAGCTTCTTACCACATGATTACCTACAAGTAAGATGCACATAGGGATAACTAAAGTGGGACATCCTGGAAGTTAAAAACCTAAAAATGGATGGTAGGGGTTTTTGTGTGAGAGACTGGGAAGAGAATTTTAGCCCCTATTACCACATCCCTGAGCTCATGATAGTGGAAGCAAGGTTAGGAAATCTACCATCAAAATATTGGGATAAGGAAATCATGGGATGCTTGGGGGAAGCCTTAGGAAAAGTAGTAGAGATTAAGGAAGAGAACTAGTAGAAAGGATCCACAAGAAGGTTTTGGGTAGAATTAACACCATGGAGTCAAAAAATTGAGGAGGTGGATATAATTTTGGAGGGGGAAAGATGGAATCAGAAGGTGGAATGGGTTCTCACAGCCAGGCAAGTAGATCTATGGTCTAGCTAGAAAAATGGAGATTGGTGGCCATGTAACAAGGTGGATAGTAAAGGAAAAGGGGTGCTTGAGCAAGGAGAAAGCACATCCAAGGATTGCACAAAAGATATTTAGAGGGAGGATTTGGAACAAGATGAAGCAATGAAAGATCCACAAGACACATAGATAATGTTCATTAGGGATAATGTTCAAGATTCTCAATCAAAAGTGAGTAAAGAGGTGGAAGAGATGGAAAATAAGGAAGGAGGCTCCATAGAAGTTCAACATAGATCAAGAAATTAGTGATCTAAAGGACTATTTAATTAAGGAATGGGAGTCAATCTTGGAGGTAGGAAGTGAATTGAGAAATTTAGCAAAGTAAGCATCGCCAAAACCACTATTGCTTACAGACCCACAATAATAAGAGTTATCTTTGGTGCAAGTTGTTGATGCGGAAGAAGAGATAGATGGTGCTAAGGAACAAAATTTTGGGATGGAAGTGATGGAGCGGATGGAGGAAGATTAGGTCAAATTTCCAAAAATAGAGGAGCAACAGGAGAATCAAGACAACAGTAAGTTTTAATGTCCAAAGTTAGGGGTAGCAAAGACAATTTATGGGAAGGAAATGATAGATTGCGGGGAAAAGAAGAATGTAGGACAAAAGACTAATAAGGAAAAATGATCTTTGGCTGGTGAGGCCATGGGGCAACAAAAGATAAACATGTATCTTAGGTTAGGGAAGGGTGTTACCCTTCCTAGAGGACAATGAGGATCTTAAGCTGGAATGTTAGGGGCTTAAATGCCCCTAAGAAGAAACACCTAGTTAAGCGTTTGGTAGAAAATAGCAAGGAAAATATCATCCTCATTCAGGAAACAAAATTGGGGGATAAGGAGGTAGAGGAATATAGAATAAAAAATAAGTTTTGGTCAGTCTCATTTTTGGTGACGTTTGGTGCGTCAGGTGGCTTGATCATTATGTGGAAGCCACAAAATGTGTATGTAGAAGAAGTAGCAACATAAATTGGTTGGAATGTAGAGTGAGGAGCTTGGCATCAAACCTCACTTTCAATTTCATAATGTATATGACCCCTCTTGCTACAGTCAGAAAAGAGATATTTGGAAAGAGATTGGAACATTTCTTAAGGTAGAATGGGAAACCTTTCATATCCTTGGAGGGTATTTCAATGCTATACTTTATAGCCGTGATAAGAGGGGGGAAGTAAAGAGGAATTATCAATCACACATGGATTTTGAAGACTTTTTCAATAGTAACCTGTTGATGGAAATCCCTATTTGTCAAGGCTTGTAATTGTTCTATTATGTCTTGTACCAAAGGTCTCTTTTTGGGTTCAAAATCAAGGGGTTGGACTCTTGGTGCCATTTTACATAACAAGCAATTCAAACTAGGGATGCCTAGACTAAAACTAGGGCTTTAGGTTTAAGGATAATACTTGATGTGAAAGAGTGACCAAACTTACTAGTTTACAATAATTTAAATGAACTTCAAACCTTAAAAAAATCCCTAGAACCCTACTCAAAACACAAAAATAGCAATACCAATGGAAATTGTAAGGAATTGAGCATGAGAGATAAACATTTTAAGTTACAGGTTTATCGATGTAGGAAAACCATAATTCATAGATTCCAAGAGCTTAAAAGGCACTTGAACAACTTCTAAATGCTTTGAAATACTTTTGTGATCACAATTATGCTTTAAAACTAGCTTTTATGGTGAAGAAAGCCTTCAATTTGGTATATAAACATCAACTCTACTATTACTGGGTGCTTGTGTGAACCAAAATGGCTCCATGACACCTATAAGAGAGGGGGACCATTGCATGCAAGACCCCAGGTCACAAAGGGTCAAGACGCGAGAGGATGCCCTAACTTACCTCAGCTAAATGTATTGTTTAGGGTATGCAAGGCGAGGGTAGCAAGGACCGTAGGCCCTCTCAGCTACTCAACAAACCCAAAGTGCAGAAAGAGGCTAGGCAAGCTGGTTTCTAGGCTTAACACTTTGTCTCAACAAGCTCTTTGTCTAAGGATAGAAGCGTGGAATTTGGACGACAACACGGTGCACTGGCATCTGGAAAGCGCGTTGTAGTCCATACAACCAGATAGTGATAGAGATAAGGTCAAGCCACAAAAAATTAGCTAACAATCCAACAAGCTAATTAAAGGGCCAAACTAACAGAAATAGGTAAATTAAATAATCTCTAATATTGTAAAGCAAATAAACAAGAGCGATAAAGATGAGGAGAATCTCACCAATGAAGTTGTTCACCAACTGATCCTCCAAGAGCTCACACACCTACACATAGCAAGAAAGAGAATGTTGCGGGCTGGATGTATAGGAGTCTGCCTTAGTTAGACCCCTGTTTGGGTGTTCCCACCTCCACATACAACCAATGGAAAAGAGATAAAGAAGTGACAAAAACACAAGCACTACAAATAGTACTATGCTACTCAACCAAATGATAGAGGACAGGAGAGGGAAGCTTACCACCTCCACCAAGAGCACTCAAGGTTGCTTGGGGGAGAAATGAGAGGAAATCAAGCCTCTGTTGCAATGGCGTGGTCCCAAACTTGCTCTACCGACGTGATGGAGTGTGATATTGCTGCTATGGAATGCTTGGAATGCTTGGAAGTGAGTGTAAAATGAGCTTGTGAATGAGAGTATGAGAGCTTGATGTGGTGTAGAGTCCTTCCAATATTTCATCCAACCTTCAAATGCAAGTTCAAAGATTGATTATCAAGGAATGAGAAAGGAAATGACCATATTCGGGTTAGGTGGCCGAAGGGGGCGTTACAACTTTGGCACCAATGGGAAGAGTAATGCCTCTGTTGGCTCAACAACAAGAATCTTCCAGGCATGTAAGTGCACCACATGGACATCCCTAACATAAGTGTACTGTGTGGACATCCCTAACAAAAATTCCTCCACTGACACACAAAACATGTGCCAAGTGGACTGCCATTAGTGGGCTTAAGTAGAATTAAGCCTCCGACTTAGGTTTTCTAAAGTGCATAAAGGAAAAAAGGGGAATTGCACCTAGGGTGAAAATTCACTCTTATACAACACCATTTTAGCAACCTTGAATCTTAGCTGTTGATCTACTCATGATCTGGATTGATGGTTGACTCAGATGGAGTCAAAGAAGTTTAAAAATTTAGCCTTCACTGACTCAACACCCAACCACTCATATTTTTTCCATGTGTGCATCTTCTTTGCTAGCTCAATGGCCCCACAACACTTTAAAAGTCATGAGAGAAGCCACGTTTCAATCATTTGCTATCCTGTTAAGGCTAACTCAGGCATAGATCAAAGGTAGTGAGCTAGAAGGAAACAACCTAGATCAATCTAGTACATCTCAATATCTGCACCTTTTAATCTTCAAGGCTACACCTAGGTCATTAACATTCCTTCATGATGGATGAATGAGATTAAAACATCTCATCAAGCCTTTATGCATGTTCTATAAAACCTCTTTAGTATATCACCTTTTAATACTACAATAGTCACCCAAAATATTTAATCAAATATTTCATGTCTCCAATAGTCCCTTTGATAGTGTAGATGATGCCACATGGTGCACACCCACCAACCCTCAGAGGAATGAGATCAGCTTGTGGGTCCTCCACGGGCTAGTGAGGAACAACCAAGATTCATTCACAAGAGTAAATCTCAACCGTAGATCTCAACACCCTTCACCTTCATTGCCTCATGAATCTTGTAGGTCCTGCCATGAGGAAGGATAGATGTCACCCCACCCGCTGCCCCGTTGAGTTTTTTCCATGAATATTTTATTGTCATAGGCTAGCAGACAACCAATGAAATGTAAGTGGTGGGACACCACAACCATGAATTAAGTTTTTTATAAGGCACATGCACTTAGTGATGACTTAAAACGGGTCATCAGCTAGGTTCAAAGGGTAAAAAGACTTAAGCATTTCATGAGCCTAGACTTAGGAAGATATATAAAACATTTCAATGATTTTCAAACCCGCACAACTATAGACATGGTTTAAAATTTTTAAATGGGATGAACTATTTGAACTAGGTAGTAGGGCTGGTAAGTGCATGACATCAATGACATAAGTCATTACTCAAATGGTTAGGAATGGATTTAGGCAAGTCACTAAATGATTAGAAATTTTCAAAAGGTTTAGCAACATTTAGGGTTTTTCAATGGTTTAGGGCATAGAAAAGACATTAGGATGAATGAAAAACACAACCCTGAGACATAAAACAACATCCTAGAACTAGAGAGACAACTAGATAAGGATTTAATATCAGTGGAACACAAAAAAAATAGTGGTTCCACCATAAGGCATGTCCATGGGCTATACAAAAGGAGGAATGTTAGGGAGAGAAGTAAGAAGGGGAGGCTCTACAGAGGGAGCAATGAAAACCTACACCCTTTTAGGGGGAGGTTCATTGGGGTCTATCAATAAAGCTAGAAGAAAGACTAAGGTGATGGGAATTGAGGTAGCAGAAAAGACAAAAGTGGAAGGAACTAAAATAGGAGCAAAGATAGAAACAATGATCTCCTACTTCTACAAGATAGTGTTCTCCTTATCCAAATCCCTTTGTCGGTGCTTACACTCATGTGCAAGCCAGTTACATCAATTGTGGGCACTAAAACATGTGGCCTGAAAAGAGGTCGGGGGCTCCTGCTCTACTATACAAGCAACCTACACAACCATCACTGATGGAAGGGTGGACTTTGGACAAGGAGCATGAGGAGGAGGCATGAAAGAAAAAATAGAGATAGATGTTGTAGAAATGTGCCTCTTTTCTTTCCCTACCTTGGGAACAGGTGGAGGAATAGTTGGAGGCCATGAAGGCCAAAATGTAGGAACAACCCCACAAGAATTCCTCCCCTTTCCATACAAGGTGGATCAAGGCACCGTGGGTAAAATTAGGAAGCTAAAAGACTAGAGGCTTCAAATTTTGCAACATGGGTGCCTTTCCTTTTCCTATGCTAGGAAAAGTAAGAGGAATAAAATATGCCACAAAAGGTTGGAAAGAAGAATAAAAAGGTGCAAAAGAAGTAGCAATAGAAAAAGAGGTGGAAGGAGAATTACCTAAGGCAAGAGCAAGCTTGTTCTTCCCCTTTATAGGGGTAGACGATGAAACATGTTGTTGTGCATACAAAGAATCCTTTAGAGAGATAGCCTAATTAGATGGGGAAAAACCACACTCTAGCACTAAGCCTCAAGTATTATACCTAAAATAAACTCTATATAAAATATCCACTCTAGGAGGCAAGGGTCCAACTGGGGCAAGCCAAAAGTGGTCTAACTGGGGAAAGCCAAAATTGGTCCAACTGGGGTAGGCCACAAGTTTTCAAGAGATAAGCTCCCAAATGCTACTAGTGTTTTGTATCCAGTATCATCGAAATTATGCACAGTACCCTTGTGGGGAAACTTAAAAAAATTGTGGACTATTGAGGTGACTACATTCATGGAGGCCAATCATGGAATGCCTAGCCTCACTTTGAACAAGTGAGACTTGGGAAACACAACAAATGGGACTTCCAAGCTCTTAGTTTCTACTAGGACTGATAAATAAATTCAACCAATAGATGCAATAGAAAACCCATTATGCATGTGAAGGGTAACCTGTGACTCGTCATACATCTCCTTCTGTAAATTATCTATAAAAAGGGTCTCCTATGTAATGATGTTCATGCGACTCGAAGGATCAACCATGAATCTTGTTACAATGTTATGATTGATCGAAGTAGGATTGTGTAATGGGGAGAGTTACTTGTTTAGATGTAGATAATGTGAAATGGATGTAATATTAGGAATAGTAGTCACATGACCCAAAGGAGGAATATGAGTGAATGAGACTATATGCACATAGTCAGATTGGGTGAAATCAGAAGATGATGGAGTTATCAAATCAGCAGAATGCAATGGGAATGGATCTATGTAGATCTATAGCTAGCTATTTGGCTTCTCTAGAAATTTACTTGAGTTATTTTTCCTACCATCAAGCTGGATAGTCCCATCATTGACGTAGTCTTGAATCACATGGCACAAGAAAACACATCTCTCAGTGTCATGTCCAAAGACACAGTGGTACTGGTAGAAATTTTGTGCATTTTCCCATTGAGGATACAACTCAGAAAGTGGTCTAATATCTAGAAAATTTACTATTTTGTCTTTCAAAATTTTTTGTAGGATGCTATTATAAGATTCTAACAATTTAGTAAATGTTCTATTTTGTCTTGTAGTATTTTTATTAGTGGGAACATAAACCATGTTTTCCATGGCCTTTTTCTTTATAGATTTGCTAGAGACTAACACTACTGACTAACCATCCTAATGGGAAAATGAGGACAAATACCCTATTGGGAAACCATTTTTTGGTACTCACACAAGGTGACACATAGATGCACAAAAGATGGATATTTCATTAAAAGCAATTTATCTTGCATTGTTGGCTGCAAGTTTTTGATGAACATTTTTCACATCAAACTCAAGAAAAGGGTAAGAAACTTGAGAGAACATGGCCTGATACTAAGCTATGAAATCAATTACCTTCTCATGGGGTCCTTTATTACACTAGAAAACATCAACAAATGTGATCTTTGGCTTGATTTTGGCCTAGAATTGATAGAGGAACTAATTAAGCATATGATCAAAAGAGAATGAAATTATTAGGTGGGGAACAGTACCATTCCAAATTGACATCCTTACGAGAATTTAGGAACAATTTTTCTAAGAGTGGATCATGGTGGAATAAATCTATACACGTGGCATTAAAGGATGTGACATGTGTATGCAGATCCCCATGACTGTTGTACTTTTAAAACTTTGGAATTTCCACCCCTTGAGGAATGAGATTGTTTAGAATAGTGATGGACAAAAAATTGTGATGGAATAAATGTTGGAACATAGGCTAGGAGGATGAGTTGTCCAAGATTTCTAGTTGATTCTACAAGGATCAATAAAAGAAGTATGACCAACAGAACCACTAGCACTAGCATTGATAGAGGCACCAAAATTAGCACCAAAAATAGGGGCACTCTCAATCTTAGGTGCATAGTAACTAAAACCCAAAGGAACACTAATTACTTTAATCATATGACTCTACTCAGGTACAATGTTGGTATTAGTAGAGGGTCATGTTCCATCCATGCACACATCCATTATGGGCATCAAAATATCAAGTTTTCATCCAACAATCTTTGATCTGAAATATTGAGTAGCACTCAAGATGGAGGTGTAGGATGGGACATGGGTTTCTACAACGTTTTCTATAATACAAAAAATCTCTAAGCCTTTTTTTATCTTTGGTTAACAAAGTCCTTATATTTTCAACAATAGGAGCCACTTGAGTATATGTGTCATCTTTTTCCAAGAACCCTATGAGCTCTCTAAGTCTCAATTCGAAGGAGTAAATTTTCTCTATAAGAACCCTAAAATTAGCTTCATCTTTCAAGGAAGAGGCGAAACTTGAGGGTGAGGCAGGAGGGGTAGGAACATGGGTTGCAACAAGCAGTGTATACTCGATAGAGTCTTGTAGAGAACTATTCAAAAGTAGGGCCGAATTGGGTAGGAATAAACCTTCTAAATCCCATATCCAGGTTTTGATAACTCCTTACTACATGGCCCAATGTAGTTGACTGGGTCGCAAAGCTCATAAAGAACATCACAACACATTATCGGCTACATGTCCTAACACAAGAGAAGAAAAAAATTCAAAATAAAGACAAAGAGAGGAGGAAGGTTCACGTTAGGTTAACCAAAATTTAATCGAGGGGATCCGCCACTCTTGAGTCTCTAAGACAAGGAAGATTCTGTAGGGGATAGATAGCCCTAGGTTACCTCAATGACAAAGCTTAAGTGACAAGATGGAAAATGAAGGAAAGACTAAGCTATGTTTTTTGGATTTTCAAGATGAAAGACTTTAGGCCTTAGAGGTCTCAAGAAATAGATTGATAGACTCTCTACTAGAGGATGAGAGTGTAGACCAAGGATGACAACATAGTGTTTTGGTGTCTTTGTGGCACACTAGTGTCTCATATAGATAGAGAGAAAAATTTGTAACCAAAAACACTCGAGACCTGCTAACAACCCAAATGTTGAAATCTAATAGTTTTTATAGAAAAAAATAAAATACTAAAAATGCATGAAAAATAAAGAATTAAAACAAGAAGAATACTTTAAATGGTAAAAAAAATAACTATTAACAAAATGATAAATAGGGGGAAAAATATATCCAACTCATGGTAGGTCCAACCTCCCAAAAACTCCTCATGGATAAAAAAACCTAAACACACAAAAATGAGAAAATGTTGTGGTTGCTTTTCAAGGCTTACCTTATTCAAACCCCCACTTTGGTGTTTCCATCTCCATGTACAACTTGGTAGACCACAATATAGAAATATAGATAAAGAAAGTAGGAAGATGAAATATAGAGAATGCAAAAACAACAATATGCTAATGATAAGATAATAATGCAATGAAATGACAAAGATACCCTCCCTTCTACAATCTTGGAGAAGCTGAGAGGAAGAGTGAGAGCTTCATAGATGGGAGATGATCATGCAAGAGTCTAGTGTAGAGCTTGAAACTTGTAAGAACAATGGTGTAGAGAGCAAGAATGGAGAGAATTAAGTGGTAAGAAGTGAGAATGAGAAATAATGAGATTGATGGAAATAATTTATGGGAATGAGGAATTGAATGAAGAAATGGTCAAATTGCATGCAAAGGAGTCATTCTCGGGCGTGCCTATGACTATAGAGATGTTACACTTTGTGGGAAAGTGACAGTGTAATCTCCCAATCGCTATAGGATCGGGAATCTTGTCTAGACATCTTTGTCACATGCAAACATCTGTGCGATATAGAAGCATCTAGATAAAATTCCCCAACTGATAGAAAATGATAAGGAATGGATTAAAATGAAGGCTTAGGATGGCAGTATTTTTCATTATCGACTTATAAGGCTAAAGTAAGGGTGGTGTTATGGTAAATTGCATGAGGGTGCAATTTTATTCCATAACAGATTGTAATCTTGATTTTGATTTTTATTATCATTTTATTTATGGAAAATAAAATCATGTTTAATTTTACTCAAGTTCTCATAATTTTTTTTGTGTATTAGATCTAATTCATTCTAATGTGTTTGGTCCTATATATATTCCTTCAATTGGAAAACCTACATATTGTGTTTCAATTATCGATGATTATAGTAGAATGACATGGGTATATTTTCTAAAGAGTAAATCTAAAGTTTTCAGATGATTTTAAGAGTTTAAAGCAATGGTTGAGTTGTAGATTATAAAGAAAATAAAATGCTTGAGGACTGATAATGGTGGTGAATTTTTCTACAATTATTTTTAGAAAGAATGAACAAGAAATTGATGGAGAAGGCTAGGAGTATGTTGACCGGTCTTGGTCTAGAACAAAGGCTTTGGGATAAATCTATTGTCACTTCTTATTACCCAATTAAAAAATATCCTACATCAACTCTTGTTGATAAGATTCCTATAGAGGCATGGTCAGGTAACAAGCCTTTACTAAGACATCTTAGAGTTTTTGGTTGTGAGGTGCATATGCACATGTGCCAAATGAGAAGAACAAGGTTTTGAAATATATCTTCATCGGATATAGCTATGGTGTGAAAGGATACAAGATTTGGGAGCTTGTAGAACAAAAGGTAATATATATTAGAAGTGTTATTTTATAGAAACTAAGTCTTCTTTTATTATATTGCAACTAGAAAAAAATAGGAAGATTTGATTCAACTTCTCTCTACACTTGAAAAAGTTGAATCAATGCCTGTAGATAGATAAGAAGTTGAGGAGAGATCATCTAGCTCTTAATCTTCAAATTATAAGAAAGTACCTCCAACTCAACTTGTTAAAAGTCTACAAGTCATAGAAAACCACCTATAAGGTATTCACCTAATGATTAGAGGTGTATTTTTACTTTGAATACTAACATTGATTATCCTAGATTTATAGCAGAGACATTAGGTATGGATGATGTAGAATCTTGGAAGATTTATATGGATTAAGAAATGGAAGCTTTGAAAAATAATGATACATGGGATCTTGTACCATTTTCTTGAAGGGTGAAATATTTTTGGTAGCAAATGGGTGTTTAAGAAAAAGATGGGTCCAAATGGAGGTATTGATAAGTACAAAGCATGATTGATTATGAAGGGTTACTCTCAAGTTGAGGGTGTTGATTATGGTGAGATATTTTCTCATATTGCAAAAATGACATCCATTAAATTCTTCCTTTATATTATTTTCACTATGATCTAGAGGATGAGCAAATTGATGTGAAAATGGCTTTCCTACATGGTGATTTGGAGGAGATATTTACATGACACAACCAAAGCACTACATGGTGAAAGGTAAAAGTAATTTGGCTTGTAAATTCAAGAAATCTTTATATGGCCTCAAACAAAGTCTTAGGATGTGGTACCATAAATTTGATACATATGTGTTGAGTTTTAGACTTGAGAATTCTAAATCAGATCACTATGTTTATTATAAATCTAATGGTGATCATTTCTTTTCTAATTTATTATATGTTTATAATATGATATTTATTGGTAAAGGGAAAGGAATGATTTCAGAACTAAAGTCTCAACTTGCAACTAAATTTGAAATGGAATATCTTATTAAAAATAAACACATTCTTCCTAGATGGAAATTAGAAGAGATGGAGTGAATAGAAAGCTATGTATTGGCTAAAGTATTTCAATTCAATTTTATAGAGGTTTAACATGTAGGATTGTAAACCATTACGTGTTACTTTTACAGTTGGAACAAAGTTATTTTCTTCATATTATCCAACATCCCCATTGGAGATGGAAAACATGACCAAAGTGTCTTACTAGAGTATGGTTGGAAGTTAGATGTATGTAATGGTATGTACTAGAAAAGACATTTCCCAAGAAGTGGGAGTTCTTTCTACATATGTCTAATCTTGTTACAAGTCATTAGGATGAAGTTAAAAGAGCCTTTATATAATTTTGGAGTACATCATATAATTCCTTGTGTTATCATGGTAATATGGTGAGAGATGGGAATTCCATTGATATTCATGGTTTTGTGGATTCAAAATAGGTAGGTAGTGTTGATAGTAGAATATCCACCAATACTTATGTGTTTAATTTATTTGGTGGAGAAATTAGTTGGATGAGTAAGCAATAAGTTGTGGTTTCTTTGTCCACTATTGAAGATGAGCATATGGTAGCTACTAATGATTGTAAATAAGCCATTTGGCTTAATATACTATGTTTAGATATTGGAATTAAACAAGGTATAGTGATAGTTTATTGTGATAGATAGTGTGTGATTTTCATAGCTAAGAACCCAACATTTCATTTGAGAACTAAGAACATTGATGTACAATATCATTTTGTTAGAGATATGATCGAGGATGGTAGGGTGAAGATAATTAAGGTAAAAAATTGATGAATGTCATAGATTCTTTAACTAAGCCTATGAGTACAAAGAATTTCAAATGGTATTAGGATTCTATGGGCCTCATGGTCCCTAGTGATTAAATTATAGTGTTGATACTCCCTTTGCTCTTGCAAGGTGTTTGCCAAGTGGGAGAATGTTAGGAAAATAATGTCTCAACCTTGCAATTACATGAGGTTACTATTTAAAGTAAGTTTACATTTCAACACAAATTAATCCAAAAAAATCCCAAAGCTTCATATTGGCTAGATAAGCATGCTCATAAAGTTTCATCATAACATCATATGCTTTAATTTGAAGATATTAAAGTTTTCATTTTGTTAAGTTTCAAAGTCCATTTTGAAAGCCTTAGAGGCATTTTTTAGGCTTGAAAGTTGTCATAACTGATGTATAAGGTTATATCTTGATAGAGAAATTCACAAGATTTCCAATGGCCCAAACTCTTTATCAATTGGACACCCAAATCAAAAGTTATGACCTCCCAAAGTTGGGTCTCCTAAAATGGGAGATGTAAAAAACATGTTGGACACATAAATGAGCTATAAAGGGGGATATACATGTGGTAGTGTGTGTTTAGACACATCATAAGCATCTATTATTGTAGATAATTATTGGAACCACCTTTTAGGTGGTTTTAGCTCATGGTTTTGTAATACCATTGATAGTTTCATGTATTGTATCTCATATATATTAAGTGCATGAGATGGAGTTTGTGTATAAGATTATTATAGTTATTGATTTTCCTCCAAATCTTTGGTTGGTGGTACTCCTATAAGAAATATTTCTCTACAAGTATATTATAATCTTGTTGATTTTTGAGTAATATATTGGGTGACTTTTGGAGTGTGGGGTTTTTCTCCCAAAAGGGTTTTCTCCATGTAAATAATTGTGTTGTGGTATGAATATTATTTATGCTTATTTCTATTTAAGTTTTTGTAACTATTCAAATCTATTTTTTTGCATAACCCTCCCCTCAATATTAGTGTAGTAAGTTTTTTCCCTACCTTAGCTTCCTTACACATCTCAACAAATTAAAATAAAATAATTCCTTGAGGAAAAATAATCCATTGCAAAAATTTAACATAATCTAAACAACTCAAAAGCACAACACTATTGGATTCTATTTTGAAGGAAAATTATTCATCAATCAATAAATAAATTAACATTAATACGCATTGTCATAAAATTTGCACATTACATCCACTATGCGACTTTTCTAAATCCACAAAATGGGTGGAGGGGAACAGTGGTCTCAAACCAAATACATATATAATATCCAAAAAAATTATAGTGGTCTCAAACTATATAAGAAATATAATATCATGGTGGCCTCAAACATAAAATATTAACATAGCAACCATGTCCTATAGAACAAACATAGTCTCACACAACCTAATACATGCTAACCAATATATCCATAAATCATGTATCTAAATTATTCTGCATAAAATATATGCTTAGTTTTCTAATAATAATTTGATCTCATATAATGAGAAACACTATTCACATCACAAACTTTAGCATTATCACTATCAATTATGTCACTTAGTGTTTCCAAGGTATAGGTATCACCATGATGTTACATCTTCTTGAACCTTGAATCTTATTCCACTATAATCTTTGTAAAAAAAATTATGCTAAAGTTGAAACAATTTCTATTCTATTCACTCTTTTTCTAATACTACTTATGATTCATATATGTTGAACCTTACCCTTATGCTAATAAGCCATGATGATATCACATACCCATGAATTTGTAACTGTATCCAGTACCCATACCACTAAATATCAAATTTTTGTATCCAAAGTAGAATGAATCCAAGAACATGGCACACAAGGGTCCATCCTCAACCCATGGGATACAAAACTCAAGGAAAAAAGATTACATTATGGAATAACAAGTGTTGTCATACTAAGTGGGGAAGTAGATTGAGGTCAATTTCCAAGTGAAATAATTATCTTCTGACATATGTCCTCTATCTAGCTCAACGACAACATCAAGAAAATATCATAATATTCCAATGAATGGACCTTTTCCCTCAACCCTAGTTAGCTAGTGGACCCTTATCCAATTAGAGTGATTGACACTAGGGAACACATCAACATAGACAAAAAAAATATCAAAAACATTTATGAATAAACATTCCATCTTATATTTACATTCACATCACACATAATTATAACAAGGGTACATAGGTATATCATCCTATCTTTCCACTACACCCTCATCCCAATTTTTATACCCTATATCTCATACTTGAGTCACAAACACAACATTCACTAGTTTTCCATAAGACACAACATAATAAATTCTATGTGCTTTCTTAGTTCTACTCAATCTAGCTATATTATTAGTACTTATTAATCTAAAATAAATCATAGTTTACAATCAATATTTTTAATAATATAATTTCATTGATACTTTTTTTCCCTAGGTTACACTTACTTCAATAATCAATACTATTATTATTAAGAAAAACATGAAAAAGAGAATTATTGCTAATTTTGTGTCTTTTCTAACACTACTATGTTTTCAATTTTTCAATTTTTATCTTCATATATCTTTAATTTTATCATGTCCCATTACAAGGATTATTTATATCATTAGGTTTCACAGCTTACATAGCAACTATAGGTTCAAATCTAAAAAACATTTAATATACTTTATGTCCAATAGTTTATTTTCAAGTTTCATCAAAACATACTATAATTGAACATGAATATGAGAAAAAATATTTTTAGGTCAAGTTTTATTCCTTATATAAAAGTGTACAATTTTTTATAATTACCAACTTAACTAAGTAATTTTCATAATTCTATTTAATGTGATAATAATTAAAATAATGCAGTTAAAATACTTAGAAAAACAAAATAGATTTAGTGTATGTTACATTACACAAAATAATGATTTAGTAATTTACATTAGGGCTGGTTGTTAATAGAAAAAAATATAATTAATTTAACTAAAGAAATACTACTTAACTAAAAAATCGCTTAATGGTTAGCAAATTTCAGTCATTCATGAGCCCTAGTTCTCATATTTATAATAAAGACTTTAATAGTTATGATTTAAGATTAAGTTCTATCTTATATCAATATTACAAGGATAACTTCAACATGAGAGGATTAGGTAGATAAAATATGTTAAAGCAACTTATAGTTTTATAATTTAATCCAAGGGAGAAGAATCATTCATTTAGTTGAGAAAATATTTTTTAAGGTCCACACCAAGTGTATAAAGGTTATTTTTCCTTTTTATTCAGTCATTAATTTATCAATTTCCTAAGATGTATTAATGATTATTTCTTCCATTTAATAAAATATTTATCCATAACTATGGTTAACTATGAATCTATACTAAAATAGAGACATTGAAAAATAAATGTTTATAGTTTAAGTAACATATACCAATGTTTTTTTCCCTGCTCTCCCCTGGTCTAAATTGTCTATGCACATGGTTGAACCCACATCGGGGGTACCCCATGGTCCCCCCTTGTCCCCTTCTAACCAGATTCTTGCTACTACACATGTGGTTCCATCCTTGGAGACTTCCAATGTGTTGTCTATTGTTGGGGATCTCATGATTCTTTGTAAGCTTGTTGATGAAGTGCCTAATATTCCTTTATCCCTAATTAAAGGATGGAAAGACTTGTTTACCAACATGAGCCTAACTTCAAAATCTCTGTCTCCTAGTCCTAAAGAGGTTATCTTGGTATCGGTCACTAATATTTATATCCCTGAAGCTATTAGCAACAAGATTGTTTCATCCATGGAGCATGTTGTGGTTGGAAAATTTGTGTCCTTTCGACCCTCTATTGGTATGGTTCATAGATGGGTTTCTGCGAAATGGCATTTGAAGGGAAGCATGAGTGTCTGTGTAATGGTCAGTGGACTTTTCCTCTTTAAGTTCATGACAGAGGAGTATGTGGTCTCGATGCTTTCTTCAAGCCCCTGGGTCTATGGGAAGCATGTTTTGTTGTTGTGCCACTAGAAACTAAGATTTGACACAATTTTTTATCTCAATAGGCCAACTCCTGTCTGGGTGCATCTCCCTGGTCTTCACCTAGAATATTGGGACGAATCAATTATTAGGAGCATTGATGATACTTTGGGTCAATTCATCACCTTGGAATACATCACCAAATTCATTTCCAAGTTAGTTTTTGCTCGCTTTTATGTTAATATTAATGTTAACAAGACTTTACCCAACTCTGTGAAACTCTACTCTGTCTTTGGATCTTAGAATCAACCAGTCTCCTATGAGAATGTTGTGATTTACTACCAAAAATGTGCTAAGTCAAGCCACCTTATTTCAAACTGCAAGTTCATGTTTAGACCTATCCCCACCCTAGTGCTCCAAGTGAAGAGGTCCCTGCTAATGAATTCCCTTTTGAAGGTAAAATTCTTAAGATCATTGAGTCCCCAACCAAAACAGGGCCTGCTAACCTAGTGTCTATGATGGATCGGGATGGGATCTTGGCTAACTCTATTGTTGTGCCCAATACCTCCTTCCCCCACAAGTTTCCTTGTGTGTAAACCCCCAAGTCCTAACTCTAGTGTGACTTGGGATTTAGAGGTATCCTTGGAAAAGCCTCCCTCACCTACTATGGGTGTGGATGATGGTGAGATCCAGGAGGATGGAGCATCATTGTTTAAGCCTTATCTTGGACTAACTAAGATTGTTGAGGTGACTCACTCTCAACCTATGGAAGAAGATTTTTGGTCAACCCCTAAGAGGAAGGGTAAAAAATGAAAGAAAATGTGGGTGGTTAGTCTAAGCCTGGTCGAACCAACCAACAGTTGACTAGGAATAGAGAAATAACAAAGGAAATTACAATAAGTAAGTAGAGGACATTGGAAGTTTCCTCAAAGAAAGCTTCAAAATGAAATTCCTTTCATGGAATGTGAGGGGGATGAATAGCCCCCACAAACAATTGGCCCTAAATAACTATGTTGGAACACAAAATAGATGTTTTACTTCTACAAGAAACCAAGATGAAGGAAACCATTTTTGAATCTATAGCAAATTATATTTGGTTGAATGCTCTCTTTGCTTATAGTGATGTGAATGTGGCTTCAGGTGGTTTTTCTGTAATGTGGAATCCCATGAGGATCCCTGGTTCCAAACTATTCTATTTTAAGAATAGTGTGGGGGTAAGGTTTTCCAATGTTGGAGGCTCCTGGTCTTTGATCAAAATTTATGCTCCCAATACTATAGGAATCAAAGGAAAACCATCTGCCAAGAAACATCTAACTAGATTTTATCTAATAGGGGAGACCGATGGATGGTGGCTGGAAATTTCAACTCCCCCCTTTACCCCTCAGAATGGTGGCTTAATGGATTACTCTGATAGCATGTCTGACTTTGCTGACTTCCTGAACTGTACTAGCTTGGTGGATGTTGATTTGCAGGGCCAATCTTTTACTTGGTCCAATAGATGCCTTGGGGCTAGTCTGATCGAGGTCCATCTAGATAGATTCATTTTCTCTCCTTATTGGACTGCCTTGCTTCATGCTAATTTATTGGCCCTACCCTGAACTGTTTCTGACCACAACCCTCTTCTACTAACCCTAAATGAACACTCTGATGTTGGTCCTTGCCCCTTCCAGTTTGAGATCATGTGGAACTCCCATCTTGACTTCAAGAATAAGATTGCTACTTGGTGGAATATCTTGATCCATGGTTCCCCTATATTTCAGATCTTCCATAGGCTCAAACACATCAAAAATATGGTTAAAGGATGGAACAAGAGGGTTTTTGGGGATGTGTTCTATGAAAAAAAATTTGTGTCTGATAAGATTGGCATGTTACAAAAGAGGATGGAGGAAGGTGATACCTATATTTTGACATGTCAATAGGAGAAAACTAAATGGTTAGAATGGGAAAAAATCTTGAAGAAAGAAGAAATATTTTGATAGCAAAAATCCAAAATACAATGGATGACTGAGGGGGACTAGAATACTTCCTTCTTTCATGTTCTGACCCTTAAACATAGGAAAATAAATCAAATAAAAATTTTGAAAAATGAGGCAGGGGATGAGGTGTCTCATCCCTTACAGATTAGGCTATTTGTTGTTGGCCACTTCAATAGGTCCTTCTCTACTCCTATTGAGGCTCCCACCCCAATGTTGGATGCTCTACTATTGGAACCCCTTCCTAGATCCATATCCATTAAGGAAAATGTTTCTATAATGAGAGCTATTACTCTGGAGGAGGTTAGGTCTATTGTGTTTAGTATGGGTGCTTTTAAAGCCCCTGGACCTAATGGTTACCCCCTGACCTTCTTTCAAATCTTTTGGGACATTGTGGGTGAGGACCTTACTTTGGTGGCTCAATATTTTTTCAACTTTGGTAAGTTGCTCAAATAGCTTAACCATACCTTCATTTCCCTTATGCCTTAAATATATGAACCTTAGACCATGGCAGATTTTTGGACTATTAGCCTTTGTAACACTGTTTATAAGATTTTTTCTAAAATCCTAGTGAGCCACTTGAAACCCCTCTTGGATAAAATGATAAGCCCAAGTCAAAAAGGATTCATCCTGATTGCCATATCTTGGATGTAGTTATATCCACTCATGAAATCTTACATTCTATGGATAGGCATAACAATGCTAATATGGCTTTGAAGCTGGACATTTCTAAATCTTACAATAAAGTTTTGTGGAACTTCCTTACCAAAGTCCTTGCTAGGTTTGGTTTTAATCAAAATGTGATAAACATCATATTGGAATGTGTTACCACAGTTTGAAACTCTATCCTAGTCAATGGAGTGCCTCATGGGTTCTTTGCAGCTAGAAGGGGCATTCGTCAAGGGGATCCCCTCTCCATGTATCTTTTTATAATGGTGGCTAATGTCTTGAGCAAGAATGTTACTCATATGTTGTTGGAGGGCTCCATCAAAGGTGGTAAACTGGCCACCACCCTTGAACCTGTTTCCATTCATCAATTCATTGATGACACTATGTTATTTGGGAAGGCCTCGGTGGTGGAAGCTAGGAAATGGAAAAGTTTCCTCAATCTTTATGTAGCTTGTTCATGTCAGTGTATTAATTATAATAAAAGTATGATCTATTTTTTTAACTGCACTCCTGGTTTGCAGGACCGTGTGACTGTTGTTTTAGGTTGTGTGAGTGTCTCTCTTCCTTCGGTCTACCTAGGCTCAATCTCACTGTCAAGGAAGTTGTTGGAGCTAAAAAATCCACCTTGGTTTTCACATGCTTCCATTCTCATTTATCATCCCATTTTCACCATAAACCTCCATTACCCTTGATTTTTACTTGACATCAAGTATAAGTTTCTCTACATAGCTCATGAAATAAAGCCTTAAATTATCACTTTGAAATAAATCCCTTTCTTAAGATGCTTCCTCAGAAGCACAAGGTATGTCACCAAGATAGTGCCATATCAAAGAAAGATTCACCATAGTATCCTCAACAAGATCAATCAAAGGCTGATGAAAATATCGATGAGACCCTCCTTCTTCGAGGAGAAATACTCAAATGTCTCTCTGAAAACATAGAGAGCAACATATCAAAGATACCTGGATGCTTCAAAGAGAAAAGTTAACTTGTCTCTTTGACAAGACATGGTAACATTGATACTCTAAGGATACAGGATTATTTTGAATTCAGGAAACAAAAAGCCATCTCTTAGACATTGAGAGATTATTATAAAATAATTGGTGAATTACTAACAAAAACATGTTTGAGTGAGTATAGTGGAAATATTGAAGAGACATCAATGTGTCAGAGTGAGAAATGAAGAAGTCTCATCAACAATGAAAGAACAAGTAATAACAAGATGTTGAGGAGACATAAAGGCATCAAACAGACATTGATAAAAGTCTCTTCAACATTATAACAATGGGAATACAACTACAAGCATACATTGTTGATGAGACTATGGGGCATTGAAGGGAGATAACCGTGGGTCTTTCCAACATTTTAAAGGAAAAAAAGAGGTTATTCAAAGAAACGTTGTTGAAATGAGGAACACGGGTATGTCGAGGAGACATAAGCTTATCAGGAAGAAATGTTCACTAGTCTCATCAATATTTCAAATATCAAAAGAACAAGGAAGAAAGAACTTGAAATGAAACTATCGAAGAGACCTTGTGGGATCAAGGAGAGAAACTCAAATGTCTTCGATATTTTGAAATAATGTCTCACCTAGTTGACATGACTAATGAAGTCATTGAAGAGACAACTGCCATTAATATCACAGTTGATTAGAAGGGTGGTGCGAGTTCCATTTATGAATCAAAGCTCCTTCAAGTGAGCCAAATATTGATACACTTGAATCTTGAGAAATCGAAAACACTGCGAATTGTGGCTAAAATTAGGAAGGCAGAGTTGGACAAAAGCAAGTAGCTCAAAAAATTGCAGCATCCATTCAAGTAGTGCTATTGGCTCAGTTGAGCATGTTCTATAAAAAATTGTTTGAAGTACTATACAAGTACAGTTTTGAGATAGATAAAACCCTAGAAAAACCAAAAGTAAAGAGCAGAAAATAGAGGTTAGGCCATTAAACCAAGACTTGATAGATCAGTGTCTCAGGTTTGGATGAAAATATAGGAGAAAAACTCAATTAAATTCATGTGAAACATTGGAAGATAGCCACAAAATTCTTGGGGATGTCTGGTCTCTGCAAAGAGGCTATGATCTATTTATATATCATTACAGAAATAAATACATACATAGACCTGTCTCAAATCCACAAAACATGAATTTGGCAAAGCTTGTGATGCCTAATGTGTTAGTCAATGTGGAACTAGTTAAGGCACTAGCCAAAAATTATAACCCTAAAATGAAGGAAATCTATTCCCATGATGGTTCACAATTTATTATAATAACAAGGGATTATATCTACATGGTTTTTCAACTTGACACATCCATGAAAACAAAATTGAGGATAAGAGATATGTTGGAAGAGTATCAAACCATTGATAGAAGTTATAAGAGGTGGAAGTTACCTCTAAAAAGACCCAAGGGCCTAGGAAACCAACTTAGAAGATTCTCTAGTGATGAAAGACCCCCGTTTCCTATGGATTCATTTGAAAAATACTAACAATACACCTACTATTTAGCTGGCCAAGTCTTAGGAATTGATGCTCCTACCATGATGGCTATAGCTCCCATGGTTCTAGTTGCAGATATCTAAAGCTAGGATGCTATGCCCTATGATTATGTATAATACTTGTCCAAGATCATTAATACCTCCCTTGTTGCCAATAAGAATAATAGTGATGCCATAAACTTCAAGAATTATTCTCTACTCATGCATATGATAATATATGAAGGACAATCAATGGGAATGTGGGGAGAGGAGTTGAGAATCAAGGATTTGGATATTGATGAGAATTATAGACTAGTGCAGATGTGGATGTCCATATGGAATAGTAGATGTGGGAGATCCCACTATTTATATTTTGAGGAATATTTTGTCAAACCCTTGTATAAGTTACTTGGCCATAAATGTGACTATAATTTTTCCCTAGAAATACAAAGGTTCCTCAGACCAAAGGAGAAGGGCCTTGAAGGAAAGATAAGCCACAATTTGGGGGATTGATATGCATTTGGGGATTGTACTGTGATTAGAGTATATGGGTTTGAGGTAGCTCTATTCTTATTACCTAAGATTGTGCTAGATAGGGTTGCATACCTTGAGATTGTAAGGAAGTTGGTCTATTCAAACTTCATGCATCTCAAAAGCTATGGAAGGAAAACTTTTATGCCTTCTACTTTATGTTTCGATGACTTTACCATCATTGTTGATACAGGGTATGAATCAATTGGTAGCAAAAATAGATTATTATGGCTTGCCATTGGGAAACAACAGGGAGAATTTTGACCCTGAGAACTTTATTTATGATGCCAATATCTCATAGAGACTGAAAGGACATGAACATGAATTCTTCATGGATGATGTCAATAGGAATTATGATGAAACTTAAGTGATGATGAGGAAGGCTTCTTACAACAAAATAGTTATGGCTGAGGCCTAGAGAAAAAGAAATAATCCATTATATGTAGAAGCTTTTCATGAAATACAAGACCCTATGGAAAGGATTTAGCAATTTATCTTACATGAAGAATAATTGACTAAATATGTACCTCTCGTAGCTTTTGAAAGAAGAAGAGATAATGGTTCTAGGAAACAAGCTGAGAACATAGTGCCTTTAAGTCATTTATCACCACAACCTACTCCAGAGGTGTGATTCTCAGTTGATACTCCTATTATTATTGAGGATGGAATTTAGGAAGAGGACGAGGTTACACAGATCACCATTCCCACTGTTCCCCAATATGAAGTGTCACCGGAGAGGAATGTGATCACCTTTGAGGCTTCTAATGAATTTTCTGATGATGTGAGACATCATGCTAGCTAGGATTTCATTGTAGATGATACATTTGTTTGAACCCCTGAGTTGAAAACCTTCATCTATGAGTACAAAGGAAGAATGATCAGAGAAAAACTAAAAGAAATCAACCTTTAACAAGAAGCAGATGCCTTGAAAGAGCTCCAAAATGAGGTTGATAAAGAAATGGATAATATGACTCCTAAAAGAGGAAGAGAACTACTACAAGAAGTTGAGGTCATGCTTCTTCTAGGGTGGGACATCAGCTCAAGGCCATAGTATTTGATAGTTTCCTGAAAAGAGAAAACAAGGCCTTATAATTGGTAGATGATGCCAGTGATAAGATATACACTGGATCAAGATATAATCCTAATAATACTACTCTACAGATTTGGGCCCTTTACCCACCAAGAAAGAGGCCTTCCCTCATCAATAATCATGATCAGATCTTTGGTCACCTTATAGTACAAAGAGTAGGGGATACAAACCCAATGGAGACTACTGATCTAAATGTAAATGTGGCCAAGTTCACTAAGGGTCAAATTCAAAAATTGGTCACAGATAATAAGGGGTTGACTAATGAAAATGGGAGATTGAAGCAAGAAGTAATCAACTATAGAGATAGATTACCTTCCTCCTCAGGGCCTTACTCACCATTGTTTCAATTTGAAAGGAAATTACTCGAATAAATGTCTAAGACTACCTACTAGAAGCACAAATATGAAATGAATCAGAAAGGGAAAGAGGAATTGAAGAGAAACTAAAGACTATTATATTTGAAATGGTATCAGAACTGGTGTGTAGGAGATTTGATGATATGATTAAACTTGTTGAAAATTTTTGGGATATCCATGACAAAACCTATGAAACTTTTCAAGAACATAATAGGTTATGTGACAAAATGAAGGAGGTGGAACTACAAATAAAGGAAAAGAAAGGTGATAACAAAAGTATACTTCAAGAACATCAAGAGATTATTAACACACATGATAGCTTCCATAACATACTGAGACAAGAATTGAGAGACTTTAGTTTGTCACTAAGTATGGCTCTACCAAATTTCTTTGAGGAAACAAACTTAAAAAACCAGGATGTGTGGAAGGATGAGATAGCCTAGTATCTTCCAATAACTCTTGATTAAATTAATGATGAAGATAAATTTCTTGAGAAAAAAACATGTGCATCTAGGAAAAATATTTGAACTTGAGTATGCAATGAAAGATATAATAAACAATGCAGACACTTATGTGAAGATAGGATATATTGAACATGTGTCAAAAATTAATTTATTCATTGCGCAGGTCAAGTAGGGAGTGACAGAGTACCAAAGTTTGGCAATCATGGGTGCATTATCATGGAGCATGAGCCTTGAATAGGTCTTAAGTGATCACAGGGGCTTGCTGGAGACTAACAAATCATGGTACATCCACCAGTAAACCACTAAGTTTTTATGTTTATGTTAATCAAGTTCTTAGTTACCAAATGATGTAAACTTTTGTGAACGGGCATGCAGCTTGTTTCTTCCTATATAATAAGAGAAACCAAAGCCTAGTTTTAAAAAGAATCATTATCATTATCATCATTATCAGTAGTAGATAGGTTGCATTAATATAGCACATTCCATTCATCCATTCCATATCTCAAAAACTTATGCTATTAATATACATATTTTAAAGCAATATAATGGAGAAAACTGTTTACAATTGGTGATCTACTTCCAGTGTTCAACTATTGTGTTAGTATTAATTTTTATATGTTATTTGGATATCTCCGGAGTGATCTAACTATGCTATTCAAATTAAGTATATCAAAATATATTTAACTTGACAATACACATTTTCTATCATTGTGTAATTTTGTTGATTGGTTTATGTGTGAAAGAATTAAATCCCTTCTGAGAGGTCATCTTTAATAGGTTCCTGCCCAGGATTAAAGTCCTTTTAAACTAATTATCTCAATTGGTTTCCTTCACATTAGAATTAAAATCCTTTCAAAACTTCATAGTAACTTAGGGCACGAATATCACTTGGATCAATAAGAAGAGTCCAAATAACTTACAAACCTACACATTTTTACAAGGTGCAAAATCTAAAAGTTCCCAATAATTAGATTTAAATTGAGGAGTAGATCTACCTATCTCACATATTTGTCTCCATCATCATCATCCACCCCTTGACTCCATTCAACCAACAGAATTAGGCACTAGTCCAATTTAGGAAATTTTATATAATCTTTACTCACACTCTTGATTATTGAAAACATCTTCAGTAGGAATTAGTCATTTAAGCTTTACATCTACTTCACACCCACATGCTATAGTGAGTATATTTCCCACATTAGAGACCATACTCAAAACTCCAAATCTACCTTATCATTCAGGTACACCCGCCTAGGTTTAGTAGATCCTAAAGAGTAGGGGGTTATCTATCATCTTTTCCCTATTCATTGGCCAAAAATGTACTAAGAGATTAGCACCCTCTTATGGTCTAAAAACCTACATTTTTGAGACCTAACAGATTGGTGAATCCACTGGGGAACAACTAAGAAGATATGCACCTTGAAAAAAGTCACCATAGAGTCATTCAGAACTATTTCATTATGTAATTCATCAAAAGACTTTGTTGGGAACAAACATAGAAGATTGTAAACTTTTCTCACTTTTCATAAAAGTGAATGGCGACTCTATTAGAAGTTTGTAGGAACACGTGAATAACTAAGAAATTAAAATACACATCAAGAAGAACAAACCCTAGAGTTCAAAGCATCTTATGAAATGAACGATAGGAGATCCCTGCACCAAGAAAGTCCAAAGAAGAATAATGGCAGGTGGGCAGACAAGCATGGATCCCCTCCAAAGGATGACACAAATAGGAACAAAGTATCATTTGACCAATCGGATGTCACGTGTGGGGATAAGGGGAACTCATTAGAGAAACCCTTTACAATACATAGTAGCCCTTTCCATAGTGATGAAGTAGACCATTCAATTCCACTTGAACAAAACAATATAACCAACATCATTCTCAATTTCAAATTAGATCCACAAAAGGAAAGTGAATTCTTCTCATGTGTGGAGGAAGAAATAATCCAAAGACAAAATGAGTATGATCAAAGGATTTCATCATAGAAAGGAGAAGAAACCCAGTATGGATTCATGGATCACTCTACCCCTATTGAGAATTATGATGAAATGACCACTCAAGAATTGGAAGAACATGTGGAAAGACAAAGGGAGGAAATCAGGAGGTGACAATAGTTGATAAAAGAAAGCGAAGAACTAAAGTAAAAAATGCCCCAGATGAATATAAAGATATCCCATATGAATATTCATCCATCAAAGCCACCAAAATACGTCCCTCCCCATAAGTAAGGGGGTAACATCAATTTCATGGGTCATCTCAGAATACAGGTGTCCCAGGTACTTCAAAAGCACCTCACAACACAACTAGGAAATCTATCCAATGTGTAGCATAATGTGCCACCACAAAACTCACAATCACAAAATTCTAGCAACATTCCACAATCTCACCCACCACTAGGAAAACAATATGTTCCACACTATCAGCATCATGTGCTCCAACATAATGTATATTCTCACTAGAACATCAACCAAAATGTACATCAGCCTCAACATGGATTCCAATATTACCCCAATCCACCACCTCAGAATCCTTATCTAGAGAATCCTGCAAGTATGAGTAGACAGTTTGACCTAGCTAGATATCCAATATACCCATACCCCATTGATACCAACTTGAGAAACACCATCCCCAAATTCACAGGGAACAATGTAACCACAATAGAGGAACATGTAAGAAACTTTGATGCTCTCATTCAATACTTAGGCATGGAAAAAGAATATTTCCTCATGAGGCTATTCATGATGTCCTTGAATGAAGAAGCAAGGGACTGGTTCAATAGCCTACCAGATGCCTCAATTTCCTCTACAGCAGATTTAAAAAATCAATTCTTAGAGAAATATGGGAATCAATGTGCTCCTAAATTTTCCTTACATGAGTTAATAAGTATTTAGAAACATCAAAATGAATTTGTTTTTGACTTTAATAAGAGGTTCTCCAAGATTAACCACAAGATACCACATGGATCTAAACTAGCCGACTTAGTAAATTCAAACATCTATTTGAGAGCCTTTGATCCTAAAATAGGGTATGAGCTCAGAAACAGATGTCCTAGTAGCTTGGATAAAGAAAAAAAAAATTCTATAACCATTGAAAACAATAGGAAAGCCGTTGGCATAATTGGAAAAAGAGATAACCTTAGGATCCCACAAAATCCTAATAATCACCAAAATAGACAAGAAAATCAATACAAAAATGAAAGGCTAAGATTTCATGACATTCCTTATAACACCACTTGGAAGGATGGATGACCAGTGGGTAAGCCAAATTGGAAAGATACACTAAATCCTTTGAAAAAACATGGAGTGCATGTAGTGGATACTACACCATGATGTTCACCTTGTCATAGACCCCATGCCCTAAACATTGTGCAATGGCCCAAGCTTTCCAAGAAGATGAATGGTCACAAGAATAGGATAGAGATGGCCACACTGTAAACATGTTAAGATGGAGGTCCCATCAAATAAATGATGGATACTCATCCTCTAAGGATGGGTGTGAATATGATGCCAACAATCAAAAAAACAATGTTAATATGGAACAAGAAGTGTTCTCTGATTTGGAAGAAAATTTGGAAGAAAATGTAGGAGAAATAGCCTATGCATATAATAAAACTCCACAATTTCATTTAAGAACACCAATAGAAGAGGAGAAGAGGTCCATCATAGGAAAATTTGTGGCTAAAGTAAAAAGAAAGAAATACAACATAAGAAGTAGGCCTACAGATGAAGACCACGTAACACCTAGAGGAATGTTCATAAAAAGAGTAGAAGAATAAGGAGAATCTATCATCTGACCAAAAGAAGGGTGAAGCAAAGAATCCTTAGAATATTTCTCTAAAGGAGGTTGCAAATGTTGAATCTGAGAAAAAACCAAATAATGACAAAGTGAAAATTTAAGGAAAAAGGGCTACTAAAATAGAGAAAACAAAACACGGGATAACTGTCCCTTCATTTGACATTACCCAAGCACTAACTCAGATAAAGATGACATTTCCCTTGATGGAGATTATGAAAATTGATGAGTACAAAGACACAACCCTCAAATTGATTGCTAATGCATCTCACAAAAGCAGGAGCAAAACAAGGAGGTTAATGTCATTGAGCAGGAAACTACAAAGGCACCAGAAGTTTATTTGGGAGATACCAATACAAAAAATCCCTCCCAAGTTGATCCATTTTATACCACATTGGTGATCAATAAAAAGTTGGTAAAAAATTGCATGATTGACTCAGGGGAGACAATCAATATCATTCCTTTATTTGTCATGAAGGAATTAGGCTTGTCGGTAAACACCACCTATGGGAAGTGCTACGCCATGGGTAAAAGATTAGTCTAAGTAGTTGGAGTAATATGGGACTTAGAATTGAAGTTGGAATCATACCATGAGGCAGCATATAGAATAGACATCACTATGGTGGACACTCCCCCTTACTATGGAATGTTATTATCTAGGAAATGGACTACAATAGTAGGTGGAAATTTCCAACTAGATTTATCCTATGCCACAATACCTGTGAATGGAAGAGAGGTCAAGTTGTATAGAGAACCTGGATCAAAACATGTCATTGAACTCTTTGACCCTAATCAAATGAATTGCTTCTGTGATATGGATTTTGGGAGTTTTAGAATTGAGCATTCAAACCCTAAGTTACTGAACATAGATCCAATTGCTAGATATGCTTCTTGAAATGAACAAGGCATATGGAAGATGTATTTTGATGGAGCCTATAGTAGAGAGGGGAATAGATATGGGATTATTTTCATTTCACCAAATGGCACAACATTTAAGTACTCATTTTTTCTAACATTTGAATGCAAAAATAACATAATAGAATATGAGGCATTGTTACCAGGTTTAAATATTTTCTCGAAGCATGGGATCAAAGTGTTAAATATTTTTGGAGATTTAGAATTGGTTATTTCACAAGTGAGATCAAAGTACTCTACAAAAAACAAAAAAACTAAAGAAATACAAAAATGTAGTGTGGGATACTATAGAGCTCTTTGCTGCCTTCTCCATTGACTGGGTGGATAGATCAAAAAACTTAATGGTTGACTTGTTGGAAAATGCGGCCTTGAAAAGAGATGGCATTACCTTAGCAGGTATCTCACAAGTAGAACTCAAGACTATACCTACAATTCTTGAAAACATTTATAATTGGTAGGTCTTCAATGATGACATAGATCTGATCAAATTCTTACACTGCATTGATTAGTATGAGGCTCAAGAAATTTATTTCAATGCATTTGTTGAAGAAATAGATGGAAAACAAACTATGTTTTTCCAAGAAGTGGTCTAACTCAAAACAAACAATATTCCTAAAGGCTTAGTGGCATTAGAAAGGGTGTTCGATGGGAGTGACCGAGCAATTATGAAGCAAACACCAGTGAGCAAGGAAGATATTGAAGAAATTAACCTTAGGACTAAATTGGCTCCAAAAAAGGTGTGCATTGAGAATAAGATAATCCCTACAATCAGATAGATGTTGATCACATTGTTTAGAAAATATAAGCATGTTTTTGCATGGTCATATGATGAGCTTAAAGCATATAGAGAAGATCTATTTCAACATGAAATACCACTTAAAGATGATGCAAAGCCCTTTAGATAGAAACAAAGTCGAATAAATCCTACTCTAGAACCCATGATGCATGAAGAAGTCATGAAACTTAGAGGAGGCATTATTAAGCCCATCAAACATTCCACTTGAGTTTCCAACTTGGTGCCTATTAGGAAGAAGAATGGAGACATAAGGTTGTGTGTAGATTTTCGAAATTTGAATGTTTCCTCTCTTAAAGACAATTATCCTCTCCCAAACATGGAAGTTATGCAGCAAAGGGTAACAGGATGTGAGTTATTTCCCATGATGGATGGGTTTTTGGGTTACAACAAGGTGAAAGTAAGAGAATCATAATAGTATAAGACTACATTTACTACATCTTGGGGCACATATGTATATGTAAGGATGCTATTTGGCCTCACAAATGTTGGTGCCACTTTCTAGAGAGCTATGGATGTTGCATTTGCTGACCTGATTAATACAATAATGGTGGTGTACCAAGATGATCTCACAGCATATTCTAAGAATGCAGAAGATCATGTTGAACATCTAGAAAATATCTTCCTCAAAGCTCTAGAGTATGATATTTCATTAAACCCTAAGACGTGCCATTTTGCTATGACTGAAGGAAAATTATTGAGCCACATAGTATCAAAGGATGGAGTAAGAATTGATCCTGAAAGAGTGGAGGCTATAGATAAGATTCCTATCTTGAAGACAGTAAAGTCCATCCAGTATTCCTTTAGGAAGATAAACTTTGTGAGGTTTATATCAAATTTTGCTGAGATTGTCAAGCCTATTTCAAAATGTTGAAGAAAGGAGCCAAGATTGATTGGAAATCAGAAGTAATTGATCCATTCATAGCTATTAAAAGGGAAATCAAGAAGGCCACAATGTTGAAATCACCTGAATTTAGTAGACCATTTCAAATTTTCTCATATGCATCTTACCACACCATTGTAGTAGTGGTGTTGCAAAATAATGATGAAGGGTATGAGTAGCCAATATCATTCTTCATAAAATCCCTTCAAGGAGCATAACTAAATTATGAAATTACAGAAAAGCAAGTGTATGCACTTGCCAAAGCTATAAAATCCTTCAAACCTTATTTGGTAGGTGCTAAAATAATTACATATGTTCCTAATGTTATAGTCAAGGATGTATTAGTGCAAACTGAAGTCACAGGGAGAAGGTGTAGATGGATTAATAGAATTCAAGAATTTAATATTGAAATCCAAATCACCAAATTGGTAAGAGGACAAGGGTTAGCTAAGCTCATGGCTGAATCAAATCTTTAAGCATCTCAAATTTGTAACACAAGGGAGGAAGAAGGTATGATCGACAACATTGAGCACACCTTATGGTATACTAATGTAACATATTATCTTAAAAACTAGAAGTGTCCTAAATACTTGAATGAAAATCCAAAAAGAACCTTGAAATTGCATATGCCTCAAAATATGTCTTTATGGATGGAGACTTGTACTAGAAGAACAAATATGGGGTGTTGTTGTTGTGCTTAGATGAATCACAAGCAAACCATATGCTAAAGGAGATGCATGAAGGAGTATTTAGAGGACATTTTTTGGCTAAGACCACTTCCCATAAGATCCTAAGGGCTGGATATTACTAGCCCAAGATATTCAATGACTCTTTTTTCTTATGTGTGAAAGTGTGAAACTTGTCAAAGGTTTTTTGGAAAAATGAAGTATCAGGGAGGACTACTCCTCAGACCAATGCAAGTTGAACCTCCATTTCATCAATGGGGGATTGATTTCATTGGAGAAATACCAAAGAAGTCTAGTGGAGGCCATAAATGGATTTTAGTGGCGATTGACTACTTTACGAAATGGATAGAAGTCATCCCTACAAAACAAGCCACTAGTAAGGTTGTGATAAAATTTATGATGGAGAATATCATCACTAGATTTGGAACACATGTAAGGATAATCATAGACAATGGTATGTGCTTTAGATTAGAAGAGTTCAAAGGATTCTTTGAAACTTATGGCATAACAATTTCGTATGCATCTCCATATCATCCTCAAGAAAATGGGAAGGTTGAATCAAGCAACAAGAGTATCCTACAAATAATTAAAAGGATGCTAAACAACAATAAAAAGTCTTGGGATTCTAAATTGAGATTGGCAATCTAGGCAGATAGAATCACAGTAAAGAAGGAAGCTGGAAAATCACCTTTTGAATTGGTTTATGGGACACAAGCAAGGATGAAAATGTAGAACCTTTTACTAGCATATAAGTTTATGCTTGAGGGAGACTTAGATATCCTTTAACTTATGGAGGATAGAATGGAACAATTGGAAAAATTGGATGAGATCAAAAGCTTGGCCCAGGAATGTAACACAAAAATGCAGGCACAAACCAAATAGTTGTTTGATAAAAGGGAAAAAAATAGTAAGTTTGAAGTGAATGACATGGTCCTATTATGGAATACCAGGTGTCAACATAAAGGGAAACATGGGATGTTTGAATCTCTTTGGATAGGACCATTTGTTGTTATAGGAAAAGGTAGTGAAGATTCCTATTATCTTCAAAACATGTCAGGAAAAGATCAAGAATTGTAGTTTTAGGTTCCCATCCCCCTCCCCATCCCATTTAACCACATTCATCTATGGATACTTGCAATGACCTCACATTCATTCATCCCCAACCAAAGCCATTGTTGGAGCTAAAAAATACACCTTGGTTTTCACATGCTTCCATTCTCATTTATCATCCCATTTTCACCATAAACCTCCATTACCCTTGATTTTTACTATATTTGACATCAATCACAAGTTTCTCTACATAGCTCATGAAATAAAGCCTTTCATTATCACTTTGAAATAAATCCCTTTCTTAAGATGCTTCCTTGGAAGCACAAGGTATGTCGCCAAGATAGTTCCATATCAAAGAAAGATTCACCATAGTCTCCTCAAAAAGATCAATAAAAGGATGAAGAAAATATTGATGACACCCTCATGCTTTGAGGAGACATACTCAAATGTCTCTCTGACAAACCAAAGAACAACATATCAAAGAGACCTGGATGCTTCAAAGAGAAAATTTAACTTGTCTCTCTGACAAGACATAGTAACACTGATATTCTGAGGAGACGGGATTATTTTGCATTCAAGAAACAAAAAAACATCTCCCAGACATCAAGAGATTATTATAAAATAAATGGTGAATTACTGACAAAAACATGGTCGAGTGAGTACAGTGGCAATATCAAAGATACATCAGTGTGTCAGAGTGAGAAATGAAGTCTCATCAAAACCACAAGAACAAGTGAATAAGATGTCGTGGAGACATAAAGGCATCGAACAAACATTGATAAAAGTCTCTTCGAATTTGTAACAACAGGAAAACAACTACAAACATACATTGTCGATGAGACTATGAGGCACAAAAGACATTATTCAAAGAAACACTGTTTAAATGAGGAACAAAGGTATTTTGAGCAGACATAAGCCTATCAAGAAGAAATGTTCACCAGTCTCATCGACATTTCAGATATCAAAAGAACAAGGAAGAAATAACTTGAAATGCAGCCATCGAAGAGACCTTGTGGGATTGAGGAGAGAAACTCAAATGTCTCTTCAACATTTTGAAATAATGTCTCACCAGGTTGACACGACTAATGATTTCATCGAAGCGACAATTGCCATTAATATCATAGTTGATTAGAAGGGTGGCGTGAGCGCCATTTATGAACTAGAGCTGCTTCAAGTGAGCCAAATCTCAATACACTTGATTCTTGAGAAATTGAAAACACTACGACTTGTGGCTAAAAATCAAGAAGGCAGAGTTGGATGACAATGAGCAGCTCATAAAATTGCAGCGTCCATTCAAGTAAGTGCTCTTGGATCAACTAAATGTGTTCTATAAAAATTTGTTTTAAGTACTATACAAGTAGGGTTTTGAGATGGATAAAACCCCAGAAAAACCAAAAGTAAAGAGGTAGAAAATAGAGGCTAGGCCATTAAACCAAGACTTAATAGATCAGTTTCCCGTGTCTGGACCAAAATCTAGGAGAACAACTCTATTAAATCCTTCATGTGAAACATTGGAATATAAGCACAAAAATCTTGGGTATGTATGGACTCAGAAAAGAGGCTATGATCTATTTATATATCATTACAGAAAGAAATACAAATATAGACCTATCTCAAATCCATGGAACATGAATTTGGAAAAGCTTGTGATGCCTAATGTTTTTGTCAACATGGAACTAGTTAAGGCACTAGCCAGAAAATACAACCCTAAAATGAGGGCAATCTATTCCCATGATGGTTGATAATTTATTATCATAACACGAGATTATATTTACATGGTTTTTCAGCTTGACACATCCATGAAAAAAAATTGAGGATAAGAGATCTATTGGAAGAGTATTAGAACATGGATACAAGTTATAAGAGGTGTAAATTACCTCTACATAGACCCAAGGGCCCAATAAACCAACTTAGAAGATTCTATAGTGATGAAAGACCCTCGTTTCCTATGGATTCATTTGAAGAATACTACCAGTACACCTACTATTCAGTTGGCCAAGTCCTAGGAATTGATGCTCCTACTGTGATGGCTATAACTCCCATGGTTCTAGCCACAAATATCCAAAGCCAGGATGATAGTGTGAATACTTAGTCTAGACCTACTCAAACATGATCAAACAATCATTCCCGATGGTTTTCATTTAAACACAATGAACAAGAAATAAAGCAAAGTTAATCAAATGAAAGCTACTAAATCTTATTCAAAACATTCAAACCAACATCCCATGAGGGAATTGGTGCTACTTTGATGTGGAAAGTAGCCCTTTCCCAATTCCTTGCAAAGCTTTGATGAACTTGATGATGATTGTATGCTCCTTGATGAAATTTGTCAATAACCTAGCTAAGATTGATGTAAACTATGAGAACTTGGATGAAATATGGATGAACTTGCTCAAAATCTATAGATAGTAATCTTGCATGAAGTTGTGGATCCCAAATCAATAGAGAAGTCTTCCATTTATAGGAAAGAAGGATGGAGGAATGAGAAATAGGAAGGATGTGGGACTAAACATGAACCAATGGCATTGTGCCACTTTTCAGCATGCTATTGAAGAGAGTTGGAGCACATTTTGATCAATGTGCAAATTAATGCAATTATGTGGAATTTGAAATTCAAAAGATGGCTTGTGGAGGAAGAGTTGAAAGATGAGTTAATGCCACTTGGCTCAAGAAAAAGGACATGTAAGAGCTATAAATGACATGTTGGAGGACAAGTCCTTTTGGGAGGGAGATTTCAAATTGATCGAATATTCCAAAGAGATGCCATTTTTGAATGGAAATAGGAGAATTAATAAATCAAAAAAATTGATTTATATGTGCAAGTTGAAAAAGCTAGAGGATTTGAGGATTAGAGTTAGAGTTAATTAGGATTTGATTAACTTTAGATAGAATTAGTTGATATGACATTTGATTTAGATTTTTAGATTTATTTAAATCAAATGAGAGGAAAAATGAACATTAGTATTAAATAAAGTTTGATTTATTTAATTAGGTGAAGAACATTAGATTTAAATCAAATAAAGGTTAATTTATTCAATTTAAAGGAGATGACTTTAGGATTTAATTAAATAAAATGATATATTTAATCAAAAGAGGAACATTAGGATTTGATTAGATAAAATTGATTTATATAATCAAAGAGGAATTATGATTTAATCAAATAAAGTTGATTTGTTTAATTAAAGGAGGAATCTCAATGAATTAATTAAATAAGGATTATTCAATTAATTGGTAATTAGTAAAGAAGTGATTGAGGGAGAACTGATTTTAGTAAATCTAGATTGAGTGCATGATATCAATCAAGATAATTTGAACATCTACATTTTTCCCCTCTTTCAAGCAATGTACCTGTTGCGTTGGTTCAAAGAATAATCTTGCAGAGATAAAAATTATAATTTTTTCTAATTATTTTGGATGCCCCACTGCTGCCCCAACAAGAAGAATTACGCTAGTATACTGTCACCTCGAGAGATCAGACAAAAATTTGGATATTTGGGTGATTTTTTGAAAAAAGAGGAAAAGCTGACCAATGGGTCTAGAAAGGCTTTGGGATGCTAAAAATGTGCCAAAACATGAGAAAAAGACCTAAAATGAGCTTCAACTAGGAAAAAACGGGGTCGGGGGTGCAAAACCCTAGTTTGACAACTAAAACAGGGCAAAAAACCCTAATTTTCATGCTTAAATAGCCATGGAGGGGTCACTTTCCATTCACTTTTGCATTCACATTTTGAGAATTTCATCATTTTAAGCTTTGACCCTCCTACATAATGGTGCAAAGAGTGATTCCCTAACACATTTCCAAGCGAGTTCGAGTGTACCAGAGACCTCGAGGCATAGGACCAACGGTATGTGATCCTAACCCAACCTTTAGTTTTTATTTTTTAGCGCATTTATTACGTTCTGAAAGGTCAAAAAGTCCAACGTCACTATATAGTGAAGCTAAAACTACAAAATCAATGACACTAGGGGCCAAATAGCCCGCTACTGTGAATTGTGATGCTGCATCGCAATTTAGCTTTTGGGTTTCAAACTACAAATTGCAAATAGTGACAAAATCATTGTTCTTGTGTCTAAAACTTCAAATGAATTCAAAATTTTTTATGAATTTTGATGTTGTGACTTTATGAGTGTAGAAGGATAGAGAGCCTATACTTTCACGTGAGCATTGACCCCTAGTGCTAACCAAATTGAGTGGTTTACACGAGTTGTGACAGGAGCACCTAGGTGAGATCGACCTCTAGTATGTTGTCTATGCACCTATCATTAAGACTCATTTGGAAATGATGATAGCACTAGCTGAGAGGTGGCATAGTGAGACCTCATCCTTTCACCTTCCTACCGGTGAGGCCACTATTACACTAAAGGATGTCTAGTGCATCTTACAGCTACCGATTCATGGCAAGCAAGTTATTTATGATACCAATGCTGGTGGTGACGCATGCTTTGAGATCCTAGAGGTTGAGGAGCTCACAATTTTTGAGGGTCAGCTTGATTTGGACTACTACAGACACTAGGTGTTGATTTTCAAGTTGATCATGGCAGCGATCATATCAAGGCTAGTGCCTCCAGACCAATAGGGAAAATATTTCAGCTTGGGATGGGGCTTGGCTTGGGAGTGGATGCTTTGGGAAAGGACACTGTTTACTTGGGGACCAGTGATGTTGGCCTTATTATATCATTATCTGCATGAGTTTTCCTCCTGTGACAGCCAAGCGATTGGGATCGATGTCACATTATTACACATTTGGATCTAGGAGCACATTGTCGTGCTTCAACCAATGGTTACTATGGTTGATGTTGAATCTAAAAACCCAACCATTTGGAGGTATAGGGGTGAAATCACTATGAGTCACACAGGACAACAAGGCCTACCTCACTGGCATAGAGTTATTGATGAGATGATAGTATTTACTTGAAGGCCATGGTTACATATGCCTACTTGGTATGATGATGTGCAACAACTCTTCTATGCTCAGTAAGACCAATTGATGTAGGGCATGAGCATACCATGATTGAGTGCTAGTTGCTAGATAGGGTATCTAGATAGTCCAAGGATGTTCAGGATCACCCCGATGATTAGTATGTAGGAATTTTTGTGAGGACATCCAGAGAGACCACTTGGGGCCAGACGATCCCAGTGTCTAATGTGGTTGACTCATTCAAGCAGTTGGTGGCTAGGCCATGGGCCTACACATAGGGATAGGCAGATCTGGGCATCACACGTGCCAATGATGACTAGTTTAGGCCTCCACTAAAACTCATAGTTCTAGGGGTAGCGTTTCCATAGAGGGGACCCTGATGTAGGATAACGAGGAGGGGGTAGGAAGGATAGGTCCTAGGAGCACTTGGAGGAGGAGGTGGGCCCCCTCCACAAAAACCAGATTAGAGAGATCAGAGAGATTAGAGGGATTAGAGGGATGCCCACTAGCAAAGAGACTAGCACAAAGATCACTAGCCCCTATAGCCACCCCAACCACGATAGCCAAACCCATGAGCCACCTAGATATAACAACTTTAGGGGCAGATTTAGGGGTTGTAGGCTCAAATACAAGCAATTACAATGGAGAGGGACTAGGCCAGATAACAGGTCTAGGTCCTCACAATAGTGAGAGATCAGGAGTGCTATCAAAGGTAGGTGATAGAGCTACAGCTGGCCCAGGAGGTCAACAAGAGGCAACAGCTGGAGAGCATGGCTGCATCATCTTAGGGTAGGATAGTTCCTACACTGATGTACCATGAGGCTGTATGAGAGGTCGAGTACTATAGGCTCCATTATTGGTAGGCTGTACCCGTGACAACTTAGGTACCAGACTACTCTCAGTAGACAAGCATGAGACAGATAGATGATTGAGCTAAGAGACAGTCAATCGATGGGAGCAGCCACTAGGGCTAGCTACCACATACAGTTTTGATCAACATTTTGATTCTTTTTGAGATCCTCGGGCTCCATTTTTTATAGCCTTGTGGGAATTGTATACTGATTGATATACATACACATGATTCTGATTTGTACCATGACACTTACATTTTTTGATATATATATGATATGATCAATTCATTATGTGATATGACTACTTTATTTATGCATTATGGATGGACGTATTTGATGTTCTATATGCGATATGATTCTATATGATATGATGCAATGTATGATTATACAGATGTTTATGGATTTCATGGATGCATTTACTTTTTGTATTATTTCTATGCACTTTTATGATGATATATGGAGTATGAATGCAAATGATTTTATTATGCTTTAGACTAGTAGATCTAATTATGCCCCTAATGGATGATATTATTGTTGGCATATGGCTCAAGGAGATTATTGGTATGGCTTCTAGTGTTTTCATTGATGGCAACTGAAGTCACTATTGTGATCCACAAATTCAAACTTGGTCATACTGGTAGCTAAAGTCAAGTATAGTGTATTACCGACAGAGAACATGATGAACAGGGTATCCCATTAGTATGTCAATCCATATGCTTCACCGGATCATCATCTTGTGTTGTGGATCCCTAGGATAGGTTGTTAAGCATGTATGGTACCTTATTGGTAAGTTTTGTGATGTTGCATTAATCCATGTATGAGTAAAGAGATTCGACAGAATGATTTTCTATCTATTTGTTCATTATGGCCGACCTAATCAATGAAGCATGTTGCAGATGTATAAGGGATGACTGTTTAATTGTTTCTATGTTTGATAATTTTATTTTGGGTCCTAGCTATGCTTTGGCCGATGTGTGTGGGCATGCATCAAAAATTATTTATGATTTCAAGCCGACATGTACAGAATATTATATTTTGTGTGAAGCCAACATATAGTGTTTAAATTCTTGTTTGCAGGTATTTATGCGAGTTCAGGTATTTCATTTTGTGTGCATGAGATATATGGGAGAAGTTATAGGGCATAGAAGTTTGGTATGCAAATATCAGAAGATCAGCTGTGAGAATTTTGCTAGTACAAAAGAGGATTTGGTGATAGAGCAGAAGAGAAGTGTAAAGTCTGACAAAAGGTTGAAAACATGATTTATGAGCTTCATCGGAATTGAAACCAGGAATTTGTAGATGATATATTCTCAGTTCAAACTTTTGTTGTAATATCTAATATTTTTGAAGGTAGTGATCCTTCCTTGTTCTGAGTAGTGAGCTCTAGGCAGTGTGCCTAAATGCATGTGCGTTCCCTTTTCTTCATACTTTTTATAGAGTATATAAATTTTGGATTAATCTCCACCGTGGTTTTTCCCCTAGCAAGGTTTCCACATAAAAATATTGGTGTTATGGTGCTTTGATTATCTTGTTCATGTGCTTGCATCTTTATTTTTGTTTATGTGTTGTTAATGGTTTAAGATCTGGATTTAAAGTTTAAATTAGTGGAACATTGATTCACCCCCCCTCTCAATGTTCCTTGAGTCCAACAATTGGTATCAGAGTAGGTTCCTCCTCAGAAGCTTAACAAATTGAGGTGGATATTGAAGTACAATGGACTCTGGTGGTCTTAAACAACAACTTATGGTAGCACTTGATGATCTTGATCAGTCTAAAGAAGAAGTCCTGGAGTTAAAATAAAATCTTGTGGATGCTGAAAAATTCATTCAATCATTGAAGGATAAAATCAACAAGTCAAGAGAAAAGAGGAAGGAACTATGTGATCAACTAAAACAAAAAGAAAATAAAATCTTGGAAGATGCTCACCTGAATCAAACCGTAAAAAGAAATAACCGAAGAATGTGAAAATCTTTCTAGGGACAATGCTACTCTAAAGCTTGAGATGGAATCTTTGGCGATGAAGCTAACTAACGAGATTGAAGAAAGCAAGAAGAATGAGGAGAATCAAGCTCAGTCCTTGAAAGAAAAATACAAAGAATGTAGCCGAGTTAATAGTGGATTCATTCAGTTGGATATTGAACTACAACAATCTAGAAGTAATGAACAAGAGCTTGAAAGATAGATAGTTATTCTCAGAGATGAACTCTCTACTGCAAATGAATACAAGGAGAAGTTTAGGATCAATTCTGCTAAGCTTGATGAGATGACTAAAGGACAGAAGGATGCAAATGATAAGTGAGGTCTTGGATATGAGAAGGAAGAAAGCTCTGGATCTGAACACAAGGATCCCAAACAAAGAAATCAGATGAACATAGGTAGAAGGTATTCAATAAGACAAACCAATGCTCATAAGTTTAATGGTTATTTCTTTCCTTGTAGTAAATTTGGTCATATGGCTTCTCAGTGTAGAAGAAAATTAAATTCAAGCAATCCATCATTTCTTGGTCATTTTTTTAGTTGTAATAAGTTTGGTCATAATTCAATTGAATGTAGAAGTATGGCTATCAGTATAAGGAGTGTAAAATGCTACACCTGTGGAAGATTTTGACATGTTGCTAACCAATGTAGATCAAGGGGAAATCAATGGAATGAATGGACTAGACAAAGAAATTTGGTGTGTTACAATTGCAACAGATTTGGTCACATTGCAAGATTCTATAGGAACAAGAACATGGATAGAAGAGGTCTGGTATATCAAGAAAGAAATTCACAGAAAAATGATAAAGGAAAAAGAAAAGTGACTATGGAAGAAATAAGAGATCAGATGAAGAAAACATGGATAGAGAAGAGTGAATCTGATAAGCTCGTACTGGAAGCTGCCTTCGGTAATCCCTCTAGTAATTCCACTAGAAATTGATCTCAAGCCATCGGCCTAGGAGGAGTATTTCAAGTAAAATCCATTTTCCCACTATCAGTAGTTGGCATCAGAATACAAGAAGTTGTAAGTAGTTGTGCCATTAGCCAATAAATGTATTTGTGATCACTTGCTCTATAAGTTGAGATCTTGAAGGCTCTTAGATGGATTCTTCTCTTGCTATCTGAGAGAGCAGTGTAACTGAGACTCCTAGGGAAGAGTATTTATTGCATAAAAAGTTAGGTGCGTGAAGCTATAAAAGGATACTTGGAACCCTTATTTGTCACTTTGCATTGAAAAAGAATAGTGAAAGAGCTTCTAGAGTAGAATTTTGAAGGAGTTAAGTTGATTCAGCAGAAAATTCATTAGGTATTCCATTCGCTTGTAGAATTTCTAAATTTTTGCTCACTAGAAAAACCTTGTTCAGTATGGAAAATGAAGAAAATCAAGGGAGTTGTGAGTTTGGATGAATACAATAGTAGGAAGATCAAGGATGTAAGAGATATGTTGCCTACCAGAAAATTGAAGTGGCTCGAAGGAGTGAAACATAGGAGTTTGGACATTTGGAACCAATTTCCTTATTTTGACAATGTGGAAGTGGTTAGGTTCATCTTGAGCAGATTGAATGAAGATACTCTAAATTTGGACAAACCCTATCTTATTTCATAGGAAGTGATTAGAAATTTAACTAGGTTATGCAATTTTGGAGATATTCTGAAGAAGAAGTCGATTCGAAATAAGGAATTCAAAACCCTAACCAATGTAATAGGAGATCAGAGGGATCTGGTAATTTTGATGATCAAAGATCCATTGACAAGATACATTACATAAGTAATTTCATACAAAATCTTCTTCAGAAATAGGGAAGGATCAACCTCAGCAGGCGCAATTTACATTTCACATAAGATGATAATGGAGGACCAAGACTTTGACCTGTACAATTTACTAAAAGATCAACTAATGGAGAACATGCAATTGACAATGGATATAGATTATCCTTTCAAGTTTGGAACTTTGATCATATGTATCATGATGTATTTTCTAAATTGGTTGCTACAGAATGATAATGTTGTATGGAAGGAGAGTGAATTGGTCTGTAAGCAAATTTTTAAGCATTTCAATACTCTAGAAAATTGTGAGCAAGTTTATGAAAATTTATTTAGAGTATTGTTAGGAAAATTTGGAGTAGTTGGTATTTCTCTTTCAGTAGAAATAGTTGAAGTTGGATCATCTTCTGGTAAGACGGAGAGGAAGCAAAAAAGAGCAATACAATTTACTGATGATACTCCATTACTCAAGTCTCCTAAAACTAAAGGAAAAGGAAAAGAACAGATAATTATGGACATACTTGATGAGGACCCTAATGAATACACCCCAAGAGATGAACCAGAATCAGTTGAACCAGATGAAACAATGGCTGAAGAAAATGAAGAAGGCACTTTATTCCAAACAAAGATACTACAAATAGTTCAAGAGAAAGATGAAATGCAAAATATTGTTGACATGTGGTTAGATCAACTGTCATATGAGTAATATTTGATTGAAGGTACTTTAGGCAAATAGTTTGTGTAGAATAACATTGAATTGGAAAGTTTATAGAATGTATTCCCTTAAGAGTCGATTGAGTGTATTAAGGAAGTTGTGGCCTCTGACTCTCAAGATAAGAAAGAGGAGGAAATAATCCTACACTTGAAGGAGCAGTTTAGGCTATCCCTTACAAAACTAAAAAAGAAAATGAATGTGTTGAGACAGTGCATCAATTCAACTAATGACATCTACAATTATTGTCTATGTTGGCCTCATGTTGTTGGAAAATACAAATTCAAGCTAGAGAAAATTGAAAGTGAATTGAATAAAATTGGTCAAGACTACAATATGGTTCAGGACCAGAATGGAGCAGTAAAGAACAAAATTCATGAGTTGCAGGTTGATCATGCAAAGATTCAATTTTCTAGAAACACTCTTATGGACACCTTCTGGAAAGTAAAGGTTTAAACTGAATGCAGGTTGGAGAAGCTAATTGAAGTCCTAAGGAAAGGAGAGAAGTTGGAAGAAGCAATTACAATTCTGGAATCCCTCATTTAGATCATTAACCGAACATTAGAAAATAATAGTTTGATAATAATTATTCAGATTGTTGTAGATGCTTGGAAGAAACTCCTTCTGGAGATGAAAAATAAGTATAAAATAATTTGATGATTTGTGCAACAGCCGTAGTTTTCCAAATTTTGATCAAATTTATGTTTATCAAAAGGAGAGAGAGAGAGCAGTAAATTTTTGTTTTAGAAAATAAAAAGGAAGAAGTGCAATAAGAATACTAGAAAAAGGGTAGAAAAAGAAATATATTTTTTTCATTGATGTTAGAGGGGGAGAGAATGCATTGAAAAATTCCTTGACATCCTAAGGGGGAGTAGTGTTTTGTTGTGTTTTGAAATTTTGGAGTTTAGCAGCGTACCTCTAGTTTTAACACTTAGTCATTTTTCACTAAGTGTTTCCATCAATGCCAAAGGGGGAGATTGTTGGCATATGGCTTGGGGAGATTATTGGTATGGCTTCTAGTGTTGTCATTGATGGATACAAAATTCACTATTGTGATCCACAGATCCGAACCTGGTCATACTGGCAACTAAAGTCAAGTACAGTGTATTACTGGCATAGAACATGATGAACATAGTATCCCATTAGTATGTCAATTTGTATGCTTCACTGGATCATCATCTTGTGTTGTGGGTCCCCAGGACAAGTTGTTAAGCATGTATGGTACCTTATTGGTAAGTTTTGTGATGTTTCATTAATCCGTGTACAAGTAAAGAGATCTGGCAGAATGATTTTCTATCTATTTGTTCATTATGGCTGACCAAATCAATGAAGCATGTTGTGGATGTATAAGGCATGATTGTTTAATTGTTTCTATGTTTGAGAATTTTGTTTTGGGTCCTAGCTATGCTTTGTCTGATGTGTGTGGGCATGCATCAAAAATTATTTATGATTTCAAGTCAACATGCAGAGAATATTATATTTTGTGTGAAGCCGATATATAGTGTTTGCATTCTTGTTAGCAGGTATTTATGCAAGTTCGGGCAATTCATTTTGTGTGCATGAGATATATGAGAATAGTTATAGGGAAAAGAAGTTTGGTATGTGAATACCAGAAGATCAGCTATGAGAATTTTGCTAGTACAGAAGAGGATTTGGTGACAAAGCATAAGAGAAGTGCAGAGTCTGATAGAAGGTTCAAAACTTGATTTATGAGCTTCACTAGAACTGAAACCAGGCATTTGTAGATTTATCTTCTCAGTTCAAACTTTTATTGTAATCTCTAACATTTTGTAAGGAAGTGAGCCTTACTTGTTTTGAGCAGTGAGCTCTAAGAAGTGTGCCTGGATGCATGTGCATTCCCTTTTCTTCATACTTTTAATAGAGTATATAAATTATGGATTAATCTCCACCATGGTTTTTCCCCTAGCAGGGTTTCCACATAAAAGTATTGGTGTTATGGTGCTTTGATTGTCTTGTTAATGTGCTTGCATCTTTATTTATGTTTATGTGTTGTTAATGGTTTAAGATCTGGATTTAAAGTTTAAATTTGTGGAACACTGATTCACCCCCCCTCTCAATGTTCCTTGAGTCCAATAGTTATATGTTGTGATTATGAGATGTATGGGATATTATGACATGATATTTTTCTTTTTTAGTATCTTTTTCATGTATGATATGATGATGCATATATGGATGATATGATTATTCTTATATGATTATGTAATCGATGCAAATGTATGGTTTATGAGATGCTTAGAATAACCAATATATATTATGATGCAAATGATGGAAATGCAATGCATGCGAGATGATTTATGTTTTCCTATTATATATGATATGCATGATATGCAACATGCTGATGGTTTGTGGATGCAAGATGGATGCATTGGTGATGTTTTTTTTAACTATCATGGTACCATGTTAGCGCGGAGAGAAGAAACAGGAAATAATGATGAAAAAAGAGGATCCAACAAGTCTATGATCTATGAGACTTTATTAGAGATGAGGATGATGATGATGATGATGTATTGCTTATTGGGAATTGAGATTTAAAAAGGGCTTACTTACCTTATGTTTGTTAACACACATAGGCATGATGCATCAAGGTATAAAGAACCAGGATGGCATTGCACCTAGTGTTATGGACTTTGACTCGAAAATCAGATAGGAGTATCCTTATTCACACCTAGTATATAAAACCTTATTTGAAATGCAGTTCAAATATTCTAAACATATTGGACCAAAACATAGAAAGGAAATCCTTCCTATGTGGTCAACAAGACACCTAAAACACCCTCCTTACAAACCAAACAAAGCACACATGACCAAGGTTATTTTACAAGAACATCCAACAAGAACAGTAGATAAAAAGATAATGATCATTTCCACATTCCTTTATCTCTAAATCATTTTGTTTAGACATCATCGAGAGGTCATTGGAATGAGAACAATAAGATAAATCAACAAGACAAAGATCAAGTAAACAAACAATCTAATGTTCTTCATACCGCTAGCGAAGACTAAAATACAGTGATGCCTGATGTTGATGTCCATTGTAGGAAGGATGCATTCTAGGACATGATGTTATTAGATGATTTTGGGATTGATTGGATGATGGGCTATTAGCACCAAGAGTTGAACAACTTGTTTACCTACTGACCTAGACTTGAAACCTTGATGCTTGAGTTTTCAATTTCAATTTTCTATATTTGTTTTTTATTGTGTTGCTGAAGGGTGAAGGTGATGATCGATTTATTATGAGTGGATATTTATTTCAGGTGAAAGCAAGATGGGACAGATGGGTTTTTTCAAATATTTGGATGTTTTTGACATTTTGAAATGTTTTGAGGCTGTTTTTGGTATTTTCAAGATGTTTTACGTTTTAATTTTCATATTTTCCAATATTTTTGGTATTTTCTGTGATTTTGACCAAGAATTTAACCTAAAGACCTATCCTAGGGGCCTCATGGGCTTGATCAAAGATTAGCCTTTCCTACATTATACACGCAAAGACTATGTAGTTTGACTAACACAGACTCATTTATTGATGAGATATGAATAAATGGATTTCCAGTTTATTATGACAGACTGACCTAAGTGTCTTGAAGGATGATCAAAGATCAACCTTGCCTACATTCATAGCTCAAGGACCCATAGTTCAAAAAGATGACTCTGTTTTTGACTTTTTGACCTTTTTTTGGATTTTGATATGTTTTGAATGTTTTTTGGTTTTCTGATTTTCTGAATGTTTTTGGATTTTCTAATTTTTTGAATGTTTTTTGATTTTTTGATTTTTTGAATGTTTTTGGATTTTTTGATTTTCTAAATTTTTTTTGGATTTTTAATTTTCTAATTTTTTGGATTTTTGATTTTTTGAATGTTTTTGGATTTTCTAATTTTAAGGAAGATTTCAAGAATATACATGAATCTGATCTAGCGCAGGTATAAGAACATGCCCCTAGTGTGATGCAATAGACTACTCTGATATAGGTAGGAAAAACTAACCTTAAGAATGGGCCAAGTAGTACTAGGAGGGATCATGATACGAACATAGGATCAATCTATGATGTAGACACAGATGGGTGATGGATGGAGATACAAAAGTGTGATGGATGAATGATGTAGAACAATCCACAAAGATCACGGTGGATGGAAAGTGATTATTTACACAAGGCATCTATTTGTCAGGTTTTCACCAAGGTACTTGCCCAAGGTGCCACCAAAGTGGTTTTCACTAGAGGATGATTTTTGTTCTTTACTATTTTCAATCCTTTTTTTGACTTTTTTGGATTTTTTGGATTTTTTAATTTTTTTGGATTTTTGGATTTATACCTTGTAAGATTAGACATAATTTTTTTTGAGATGGGAGCTATTCAAAGGCTCCTACAGAGGTTCACCTTATGGTGTGGATAACTGATATGCGCTTGAATTTTAGCTTATTATGATGATGAAGGGTCCCAACCAATTGGGTTCAAATTTTCCCTTGCTATTTCGATTTGGTACATTTTTCTAATTCTCCTTCAATACAAGCTCTCTGACTTGAAAGGTCTAACTCATGATCTTCTTATTGTAGCTCCGCTTGAGATAGTTTTGGTAGACTTGCGAATGGTTTAAGGAATCCATACACCGTTCATCTAGTAGTTACAGCTCATTCAATCATGATACTCAATATTCTTCATTAGGGATGAGACTCTACAATGATATTCTCGAGGATGGGAGCTTGATCTGAATGGGAAGGATGGATTTTGATATGTAGACCAGGGAGAAATGGGTTGCACCTATTGGTGTGTGGGTACTTGTTTGGTAGGCCCATAAGGAGAGATTCAACTATAGATGCCAGTCATGACCAGTATCATTGACCATTTTCTTTAGGATTTTCAAGATTGTCTTATTGGTAGCTTCTACTTAGCCATTACCCTGGGGGGTAGTATGGAGTGGAAAAGTGATGTTGGATATTGAAATTTTGGCATAGGCCTCGAACATCCTGGTTTTTGAAAGATGTCTCATTTTTGAGATAATGGCGTGAGGGACACCATAGCAGGAAATTAGGTAGTTCAAGATGAACTTGGATATCTACTTTCCTATGATATAGGTCATGGGAATGGAATCTACCCACTTTGTGAAGTACTCTGTGGCAGTGATGATGAACTTATGTCCATTGGATGAAGTGGGTGTGATTTATCTGATGAGATCAAGCCCCCATTGTGAAAAGGGCCAAGGTGTAATGATTGGATGAAGCTCCTGAACTAGTGCATGGATAAGATCCCTATGCTGTTGACACTGCAAGCACCTTCAGACATAGTTGTGAGCTTCCTTCTCCATTGTAGTCCAATAGTACCGAGTCCTCAACAGTTTCTTAGCCAAGGTCATACCAGTCAAATGTGACCCACAAATTCCATTGTGTACCTCAATTAAAGCAGTCAAAGCTTCCTTAGCATTTAGGCATTACAACAAGGTTCCCTTAATACTCCTATGATATAGGGTATCTCCTAAGATAACAAAGTGAGATGACTTCTTGACAAATTTTCTTTTAAGGTTTGAGGTTATATCAGTGGGGAGGACTCCTATTCTCAAGTAGGTGTATATATCATGATACCAGGGATCACCAGGATCAACACTTTTATTGGCAACTCAAGGGAAAACAACTGAGAGGGGGGATGAATCAGTTGTCACTGAATATCAAACTTATTCAACTTATTAACCTTAATTATAGATCTGATCATTAATCATGAAAGCATAAATGAACAACACATCAGAAGCACACATAATACCAATATTTTTTACGTGGAAACCCTGTTAGGGGAAAAACCATGGTGGAAGTCAATCCACAAGATTATACCCTGTTAAAAGTATAAGAAAATATAAATGGGGAATGCACATGCATTCAGGAACACTGCCTAGAGCTCACCACTCAAATACAACAAGGCTCAATGCCCAAGGAAGACACACTATCTTACAAAAATATTTAGATTAAAACCATCTAGATTTGAACTGAGAAAATAGCATCTACTAATGCCTAGTTATAGTTATAGTTAAGCACATGAACACTTCTTCACTCTTCTTCACTCTCTACTCTGATTTTTAATGATTTGAACTTTATTCTCACATAAGACTCATACACTTCACATTTTCACCCACACTCATGCCTTCAAATGATAAAAAAAATTATCTTATATATTTGCAACAAGAAATTACATAGCTAAAAGTCAGCCACAAAAAGATAATAAAATAATTACAAACAGTCGGCCCAAAACAAGTAAAGATTATTCATGCAAATTAACCAAGGTCTGCCATAACATAGTGAAGACTAAAAACAACATCTCCAACATGAAAACACTTCAATTAATTTCTCCTCGAAGATCCACAATACACTTCAACACCTTGTTGGCCAAGAACATGAAAAATGTGAACACACAACAGAAAATATCAGATCACGAGCACAACGATCAATGCAAACATGCCACAACGATAGAGAATAAACTAGAAACATCCACAAGCATCATGAAACACTAGAGAGGAATCCACAACAACTAAACTTACTGAAATCACATAATCTTCAAACTTGAACACTAACTGAAGTGAGAGAAAAACTGTCAGAATAAAAATCTGCATAACTCGATCAACTCTTCATGTGGATCTTTGAAATTCAATGTGGATAAACTAGACATACTCAACAAGAAACCCTTTATTCCACAACCTTAGAACAACAATGTACTGAACACACTAACAAAAAGAACTTCACTTCACCACTGATAACTTGTAGCACTTCTTATTACAATTCTCTCAATATCCTTGACATATACAACTTCTAATGCAGCAATGTTAATAGTGTTGAAATCAATGACAACCACATATCAAAAACACAACCACAACATCCAACAATCTCCCCCTTTGGTATTGATGGCAACACATGATGTGAAAGATACCATCAACACAACTATGCTTACTTCTCCCTTTAAGTTCTAACTTTTCTTTCCTCAACTCTTCTCCCCACAAGGCTCTTCTCCCCAGATAATTAGCATTTTGTTTTTCACATTATTCTTCTCCCCCTTTGACATCAATGACAAAGATATCTTGAATACAAGCTCTAAACCACATATCTGAACTTCTAAACATCTGACTACTCCCCCTGAGTAGCAACCACCACAACATCAATCCAGATCAAAATATGATCATGCAATGCATGGATTGATGCAAAGCAATGCATCCTTAGTTCTGATTAGGAGGGGTAATCACCCCTAACTTCCCTCTGAGATACTCAAAAGTATCCTTAGGAAATGACTTTGTAAAGATATCTACAATCTTCTCCTTAGTAGGCACATACTCCAATCTGACTTCCTTTTTAGTTACCTTCTCTCTTAAAAAGTGAAATTTTATAGATATGTGCTTGGTCTTTGAATGTAGCACAAAATTCTTATAAATGTTAATAGCACTTGAGTTATCACAAAATATAACAATAGGCTCATCATACACAACTCTGATATCCTTAAACATCTATTTCATCCACAGTAATTGAGTACAATTATTAGCAACAACAATGTATTCTGCCTCTACAATAGATAAAGAAATAGCATTTTTCTTCTTACTCAACCATGAAATCAACTTCTTTCCCAAGAAAAATGCTCCACCACTAGTATTTTTCCTGTCATTCACATCTCCTTCCCAATCAACATCAATAAATGTACTTAAAGTAAGATCATCATATTTAGGATACCATAGACCAAAATCAACTGTCCCTTTCAAGTATCTGAAAATTCTCTTCACAATAGTCACATGAGATTCTTTAGGATCAGCTTGAAATCTAGCAACAATACATACAACATTCATGATATCAGGCCTAGTTTGAGTCAAATAAAGTAATCCACCAATCATTGATCTATATCTTATCTGATTTTCCTTCAGAGAATCATTATGAGTTGTTAGCTTGCATCTGGTCACCATGGGTGTACCAACAGGCTTTGAATCTTCAATACCGAATTTTTTCAGCAATTCCTTCACATACTTGGACTGAGATATAAAAATCCCTTTTTCTAACTGAGTAATTTGCAATCCTAGGAAAAATTTCATCTCTCCAATCATTGACATCTCAAATTAATTTTTCATCTTATTAGAAAACTTCATACACAAGCTACCATCTCCTCTAAATATAATATCATCAACAAAAACTTCTACAATCAAATCTTTATCATCATTCTTGAAATACAAATTACTATCAGCAATACCTTTGTTAAATCCAATTTTCATCAAGTACTTATCCAATTTGGCATGCCATGCTCTAGGGGCTTGCTTAAGACCATACAATGCTTTCTTCAATCAAAACACCATATCTTCCTAATCAATCAACTGGAATCCATCAGGTTGCTCAACATATAGCTCTTCTTCCAATTCACCATTTAGAAAAGTAGACTTGACATCCATTTGATAAAACTTGTAGTCTTTATAAGCAGCATAAGCAAGAAATAATCTCACAGCTTCAATTCTAGAAATAGGGGAAAATGTTTCTTCAAAATCAATACCTTCCATTTGAGAATTTCCCTTACGAACTAGTCTTTCTTTGTTTCTAACCACTTCACCTTGTTCATTCAATTTGTTTCTAAAGACCCATTTATTTCCAATTACATTCTTATCCTTAGGTCTGGGAACAAGAATCCATGTATCAGTCTTCTTAATTTGCTACAGTTCCTCTTTCATTGCTTCAACCCAATGCTCATCTTTGCATGCTTCATTCACATTGTTAGGCTCAATCTTTGAAATCAAACAATACTCTTCTGCAATTTTTCTCCTAGTCTAGACACCTTTGTTCTTATCACCTACGATCTGATTCTCTAAATGATTCAATCTCACATACATCGAAGTCTTCTTAGAATGTTCTTCAACTTCAGGGTCTTCTGATCTCTCTTCTGTTCTTCCATCAATTTCTCATTCTTCTTGTTTTTCTTGATTCACCGGAATGATTTGAACATGAATTTCAGTCTGACCTTGCTTTCCTTTTCTTGTACTATCATTCTGATCATCAGAATCATATCCAAAGGTTCTGGATAGTGCAACTATGTCTTCATCAACCTTAACATTTGCACTTTCAACCATTTTCTTCAATCTTTTGTTGTAACACCGATAGGCCTTACTTTTAGTAGCATAACCTAAAAAGATTCCTTCATCACTCCTAGCATCAAACTTTCCTATATCTTCATCTCTTTTGATATAACACTTGCTTGCAAATATTTTGAAATATCTAACATTAGGCTTTTGACCAGTCCATAGTTCAAAAGGATTCTTACCAGTATCGCCTTTGATTTGTACCCGATTAAGTGTGTACACAACAGTACTCACAAATTCTCTCTAGTAGATATGAGGCACATTTCCTTCCAACATCATGGTTCTAGCCGCATCTAGAACTGTTCTATTCTTTCTTTCCACAACCCCGTTTTGTTGAGGGGTTCGCAGTGTAGATAATTATCTCTTTATTCCATGCTCTTCACAAAAAGAATTAAACTCACTGGAAGTGAATTCACCACCTCTATCTGATTTCAGACACTTAATCTTCAAATTAGTCTTTGTCTCAGCCATAGCCTTAAAGATCTTGAACTTTTCTAGAGCTTCAAATTTCTCCCTTAAGAAAGTAGCCCACATAATCCTTGAATAATCATTAATAAGCAACATGAAGTATCTGTAACCTTGTAAACTTCTAGTTCTACCAAGACCACATAAATTAGTATACACAAGTTCCAACAATCCATTTGAATTTTTTTGCTTACTTTGAAATGAAATTCTTGTTTGTTTTTCTAACTGACATTCTTTGCATATGGCGTTAGTATGTTTCATTAGCTTAGAAAGATCTCTCACAATCTTAGTGGAACTTATCTTGACAATGTTATCAAAGTTAACATGACACATTCTCCTACGCCATAACCAACTCTCATCAACTTGAACAATCAAACAAATTGTACTAGCAACACTCAGATGAAATATATTACCTTTTGTTTGTGTACCTGATGCAATCACATTTCCAAAATTTCCCAATATTTTTCACTTACCATCCATGAACTGAAGATTGTATCCCTTATCAACCATTTTACCAACACTCAAAAGATTATGCTTCAAACCTTCAACATACAAGACATCATCAGTGTTATGTTTACCATCAAGAGAAATGCATCCTCTTCCACGGATCACATAAGCTGTGTTATCACCAAATCTCACAACACCACCGTCATACTTCTCCAAATTCACAAACTTACTTTTATCTCTTGTCATATGATGAGAACAACCACTGTCAATTACCCATTCATCTTTCTCTTCAACTCAAGCAGCTAGGGCTTTCTCCACATTTGTACAACTAGCAGATTTAGTAGACATGGGATTATTTTCCTTGATAGAAATAAACATAAATTCATCTTCACTTGCATTTCCTCTGTCATATTCATTATCTGTTACACCTTCATCAACAACATAGTAACACTTATTTTGGAATTTAGGCTTGTTAAATCTAGGCTTGGAAACTCTCTCGGGACACCTTGATGCAAAATGACCTATCTTATTGTAAGATAAACATTTAATACACAACTTTCCCTTATACTTACCTTGTCCTCTGGCTTCTCTTTTCACAATCAATGCTTCAAGTTATTCAAGCTCTCTTTCTTCTTCATCAAGTTGTTTCATTTCATCCTCATACTTGAATGTCTTTCGTTATGAACTTTCACTTGGATCATATCTTTTTCTATCTCTTCCAGAAGTAGTAGCCTTAAATATAGATTCAACCTTAGGAAGTGCATCACCAAATTCACTCAATTCAAAAGTAGTAAACTTACCAATCAACATATCTCTGGTAACATTTGTCACAGTTCAGAGCTCTTCAATAGCACTAGCCTTGACTTTGTAAGAATCAGGCAAAGATCTAAGCACTTAAGAAATAATCTCTAATTCATCTATCTGTCCACCAACACATCCAATACCACACACAAGTTCATTTACTCTTTGCATGAAAGTAGTAAAATTTTCATCATCGCCCATTTTCAACTTTTCATATTTTCCTTTCAGACATTGTAACTTAGCAATCTTCACATTTTCATCACCTTCATACAAGGTCTCCAAATTATTCCAAATCTCATAAGTAGTCTTCAGATCCATCACATTTTTCATCTCAATATCAGTCAAAGCACTCAACAACGCCTCCTTAGCCTTGATATTATATTCAACATCCCTGATCTCAGCAGAAGTAGTAGGACCATTCTATGGAATAACATACATTTTTTTTGTAATGCTCCAGTAGGGTTCACCAATGCATCTTAGATGGCACTCCATTCAAACTTTCTACAAAGAATAATTTGTTCCATCAAATCTCGGACTGTCCTTCTTATAAGTTGCCATCCCGGATCACCTCAAGCTATAAAACTTCTTCCAAGGAACCACAAGCTCTGATAGCAATTGTTGGCAACTCAAGGGAAGACAACTGAGAGGGGGGTGAATCAGTTATCACCAAATCTCAAACTTATTCAACTTATTAACCTTAATTATAGATCTAATCATTAATCATGAAAGAATAAATGAACAACACATCAGAAGCACACATAACACCAATATTTTTTACGTGGAAACCTTGTTAGGGGAAAAACCACGGTGGAGGTCAGTCCATAAGATTATACCCTATTAAATGTATAAGAAAATATGAATGGGGAATGCACATACATTCAGGCACACTGCCTAGAGATCACTGCTCAAATACAACAAGGTTCACTTCCCAAGGAAGGCACACTATCCTATAGAAAGATTCAGATTAAAACCATCTGGATTTGAAGTAAGAAAATAGCATCTGCTAATGCTTGGTTATAGTTTTGGTTAAGCACATGAACACTTCTTCACTCTTCTTCACTCTCTGCTCTATATTTGAATGATATAAACTTTATTTACACATAGGACTCATACACTTCGTATTCACACCCACACTCATGCCTTCAAATGATAAAATAATCGCTCTTATATATCCACAACAAGAATTTACATTGCTATAAGTCAGCCACAAAAATACAATAAAATAATTACAAACAGTCAGCCCAAAAGAAATAAATATTATTCATGTGAATCAACCAAGGTCATCCATAACATAGTGAAGACCAAAAACATCTCCAGCACAAAAGCACTTGAATTAATTTCTCATTGAAGATCCACAACATGCTTCAATAGCTTGTTGGCCACCAACATGAAAAACATGAAAACGTAAGAGAAAATATCGGATCATGAGCACAACATTCAATTCAAACATGCCACAAAGATAGAGAATGAACTAGAAACCTCCACAAGTATTTGCAACTGAACTTACTAAAATAATAGAATCTTCAATCAGGAACACTAACTGAAGTGATAGAAAAACTGTCAAAATGAAAATCTCCATAACTCGATCAAATCTTCATGCGGATCTCTAAAATTCAACATGGATAAACTAGAAATACTCAACAAGAAACCATTTATTCCACAACCTAAAAACAACAATGTACTGAACACACCGATAAAAAGAACTTCACTTCACCACTAACAACCTGTAGCACTTCTTATTACAATTTTCTCAATATCCTCGACATATACAACTTCTAATGCAACAATGTTAATATTGTTGACATCAATGACAACCACATATCAGCAAAAAAACCACATCCATGGGATATTATTGCTTAGGTACATTGCATGGGATATCTAGTAGTGATCCAATTTTTTCCATAGCATCCGCTGCTCTATTATTTTCTCTTGGTATTTGCTCAAACATGATATCAATGAAGGACTCTTTGAGGCTTTCCATCAATTTCTTGTATGGAGCCAACTTGTCATCCTTCGTTTGGTACTCGCCATTGACCTGGTTGATGATAAGCTGTGAATCTCCATAGAATTTGAGTGCCATGATATACAACTATAATACAATCCTAAGCCCTATGACAAGAGCCTCATATTCTGCAATGTTATTTTTGCAAGGAAAAGATAACTTATATGATTTGTTCATGCAATCCCCTTGTGGTGTAATGAAGAATACTCCTACTCCTAACCCATGTTGTGTGTAGGATCCATCAAAATACATTTTCTAGTGATCTGTTATGCTTAGGTTAAAGATTGACTCATCAGGGAACTCAGATACCGATGGATTTTTTGAATATATTGGTGCCTGTGCTAATTGGTTTGCAATTGCTTGTCCTTTAATGGCCTTTCATTCTACATACTCAATGTCATGTTTTTTTAGGATCATAACCCATTTAGTTGTTCACCCTATGAGTGTTGCTTTAGAAAGCATATACTTGAGTGGATCTATCTTGGCAATGAGTTTTATTTGGTATGCCAACATATAGTGTTTGAATTTTTGTCCAGCAAACATGACTACCAAGCAATCCTTCTTAATGGATGTGTAATTCAACTTGTGTCCCACCATGGTTCTATTGATGTAGTAAATAGCTCTCTCCTTCCCATTTTCATCATGTTGTGCTAAGAGAGTGCTAAGGGTTGTTGCTATTGTTGACATATACAGGATCAAGGGATTTCTTGGAATTGGTGGCATAAGAACTGGTGGTGTGAGCAAGTACTCCTCGATTTTGTTGAATGCCTTATCACATTTATCATCCTATTTGTATGCTACCCCTTTGTGGAGAAGATGAGAATATGGGATAGCCTTATCTACTAACTGTGCTATAAACCGATGGATGGATTGGAGTCTTCCCTACAAACCCCTTAACTATTTTAATGTCCTTGGTGCCTCCATCTTGAGAATTGTTTTAACTTTAGCAGGGTCTATCTCGATTCCTCTCATAGATACAATGTATCCTAGTAACTTTCCTGATTGTACCCTAAAGACATGTTAGAACTGTAAAATTTTGAAAATTTTCATGGCTGCATATACTAATTAGTTCCCAAAAATTCCCATACCATAACCACATAAATCTTCTTTGCATAACATTTTTGTCCATATTTTGTCATTTGGTTCCATAGAATTCATCTAACCCTGAGTATTTCAATGTATAAACCATATTGGCATGAGATGATACAGGGATCCCCAATCCATGAAGCATTTTATACTAACGTGTGTCTTTTGTAATCTATCTGCAAGAGAACAGGAATGTTATACCAATATGATTTTATCTAAGGATTCATATCGGCATGATGTAGTTAGCAGTCTTAGCAACCAGAGGATCCTATCAGCAAGACAATTGTCATTGGAATAAGTCATATCAAGTTCATTTGTGTCTTACCGATCAAGGTATTAATTAACTATCGGCAAGATAGGAGCCATCGGAGTAACGTCCCAGAGCATTCACTTGGTCTTACCAATAAAGTAGAGGGAGATTCCATTGTTGTCATTGAGATGAGCTTATGGAGTCCTACTGACCCCCTATGTCACAGCGACAAGTGTTGTATTGGTAAATACTTGGCAGTCTATTTGGACATAATGGATTCAGTGGGACTTGCTTCAGTGGGGAGAGATACGAAAGGTCACACCGAATGTACTTCCATCAGTAGGAGAATTGTTATGTCTCGGTAATCAGAAAATAGACCAAAGGAAATTTCTCGACATATCACAAAGTAATCTGTGGAGCATCTACCTGACTCACAATGTTACAGCGATAGTTTTCATCGGCGAGAGTCTTAGCGATACACTCATAACTGAAGGAATAACTATTGGGAAGAATCATGGCATCGGTGTGACTAAATGACACCATAGCGACATATGATCTATTGACTGTCAGGAAGAATTGTAACATCGGTGGGACTACATGACTTCAAAGCGATATGTGATATGTGGTAGTCGGTGAGACATTGAACATCGGTATGACTACAGGACGTCTTAGCGGGTTTCTGATGGATGTTGGTAAAATCCCGAATACAATGGATCACCACAGATGTGAATGCGAAAGGACGTGTCCTTTCAAATACTAATGTATAAATACTCATTTTTCGATAGCAGAGGAGTAGAGATCAAATAAAAAATACAGTAGGATACAAAATGTTTACAATTTTTGAGACTATGATGCATGTCTAAAAAAATGGAGATTTCAATTGAATTTATTTGGTATGATGACATTTTTCTGGTTTCAATTGTTTGTTATGTTAATTAAAAGTATTGCTGAAGTTGTCTCCAAGGTTGATGTTTTCTAATTATTTAAACTGATATATCAAGGATATTTTTCAGTTTATTAGTGCACACTTGTTGTATCTGTATGGTTTGATTAATTGGTTCTTTCAAGGAAGATTAAATCCTCTTAGTCAATCATAGTAATTATGGAATCTCATTTGGATCATTAAGAAGAGCTTGGTAATCACATTCCTACATGTTTATACAAGTTATAAACTTAAACCTATATGCCAAACAATTTGAGTTTCTGCCAGAAAGAAGTTACTCATTTCATATTTTCATTTGGTTCCATATACCCAATAAGGCACTAATCTCTACTATTTCATTGTTTAATTTCATTCAATTTTACATATGAACACATTAGATTTTAGCCTTGATATTGCTTATACAATTTGCACTAGGATAAAAATCATTTATCCACTCCTATTTGCCAGTGTGGGTAAATTGCTTTAGGAAATGAACTGAGGTCAAGTCTACTTTATTCAAATAGGTATACTTGCCTATGTCTAGTAACACCTAAAGAGAAGAAGGTTCAAATCATTTGGCCTTGTCTATTACCCTGAAACATTGTGAGAGCTTGGCAACCTCTCGTGGTTCAAACCTATGTTTTTAAGAGCTAAAAAATTGGTGACTTTGCTGGGGAATAACATCAGAAAATTCAGTTCCAGCCTTTCCATGTAAAGAGTCAATATAAATTTCACATTTGGAGTGAGGAGATTCCACTGGGAAAAATCAAAAATAATTTTAATAGAATCATTTTCCTACTTTTGGAAAAGTAGGTGGCGACTCTAGTAAAAACTTGATGAAGAATGGACAGACAATTTTTGTATGGAACAAAAGAATATTTTAGAAGGCAGTAGTTGATAAGAGAAATTAAAGAATTGAAAAAGCAACAACTACAATTGGAGAAAGAAACACTACAATTGAAACAACAACTGTTACAATCAAGAGAATTCTGCAATAAGAATGAATACACAAGTGCAAACAGGCATTGGACCCCACAAGTGCTTGATAATACAATTGGAAATCTTCATAATGGAAGCAATGCACTTTATTCACAGCAAAACAGTTATTCACCAAAACCGTCAAAGCAAGTAAATGCTTATCCAGACCCTCTTGGACAAAGGCTGGTAAGCTATCAAGACTATCAATATGATCAACACAATTCCAGCCCACATGAAGGTGTCAATCAAAACTTGCAATGAAATGTATATCCAAGTCAGCAGCTTAAGGAGGAAGAAGATGAATACGTACATACTCAAAGCCAAGATTCCATCACAAAATCAAAATGTGGAATTTATCGCTTTGATGTGTTTCTTAACATAAGGAGACATGAAGGAGAAGATAAAAGCTCTCTATACAACAGGATGATAAATATTTGTATGCAATTACCTCCTAATTGTAAGCCTACAAGACCCCTTTTTGTTGCACAATTCATAAGAGTTTGGAAACCTGAATCAGCTTATTGGCCAGAATCATCAATACAACATGCCTTTGATCGAGTGAATAAATTTTTTGATGCCATGGAGAGGATAAGGTATGGGAACACTATCAATGTTGAATCCAATAGTTGTATTTCTGATGAGTATAGAGAAATTGATCAAACAATGCAGCCAATAGAAGATGAGAGATGTGCAAGTCAGAATGATTCATATGATAGCTTGCATGATGAAGACAAAGATACAAGAGATATCTCTTGCATAACAGATTGTGACAGGGAAAGTAGTACATGTTATGAGGGATCCCATGAATATTCAAATTGTGAAGATGAACCTATGGATTCTGATTTACAGCAAGGTGATTCTTGAAGTTCTTGTGGTGGTCAAGAGGAAGAAGCAATGGACAATGCGGGTCCATTTGACAGTGAAAAAATAATTCCTCCAGCTATAGTTGAATACCATGAAGACACATTTGATCAAGAAGAGGGAAAAATAATGGAAGATATGGAAGAAGAAACGTGTTCACTCGGCAGTGAGAAAATTTCAGATATGCTAACTCTTGAATACCAGAGATGTACACACAAGGGTGATTCTGAAGTCTTATGTCTAGCCTACATTTTCTTTGATAGTGAAAGTAATTTGTGTGATGATTCATGTGACTCCATGTGCATTTCTCAAAATGATGGAGAAACCTTTGAAGTTGATCAAAAATTTATATCCATTCAAGAAGAGGTACGTAATTTAGAAATTTCTAATTCATGTGAAGAAGACATTTATTTGCATACCAAGGATGAAAGGAGTCTAGCCTTGATTGGTTCAGATATGCATGATATTGAGGATATGAATCATATTTCAATGTCAAATGGTGATATGGAAGATGTGCAAAATGTTTCAGATTTATTTATCTTAAATAGTGTTGATATGACAAAGCATTTAGATTTGTGTGAGAAGCATTCAAATCTTGAGATGAGTGACAGAGATGATCATGATTTTTTCCCTCCTCATGTACATGAAAGTTGTATTCCTTGGTTGCATTATGATTGCAAATTTCCTGTGCAGATTAATCTCAGTTATATGATGAATAAAGAATGTTTTCAGTTTTCAAATTAGTAGGGATATCATTTCATGATGCAAGACCCAGATCGGAATGGGGGAAAGAGTTGCAAGTATCTTTATGATAGAAATAGTATCAAGGAGGATGACATGAATACTTTCAAGAGAATTTCACTGAGTTCAAATTAGAATAAAATTTATGACAGAGGAAAGTATGGGCATTTCTTTTGGGTGGCTTTGAGCCATCAATTACTGAAATGAAGTCTGATTTTGTTGCCAAAGGAATACAAAGGATTAAGGGTTGCCAGTGCATGGATAAATTTTGACAATCCTCTCAAAATTTTCTCTTCCATGCATAGTAGTCTAGGAAATAAAAGGAACAGGAATTGCCAGTACATGGACAATCCTGAATTTCCATCTTTTAAATAAATCTTTCCATGTATAGTAGTATAGGGTCATGTTCATCTCCATTTAGATTCATTCCATCCTTCTCACTAGTCCATAACCTTGAAAGTTTGGTCTACTCACCCAGAAATCTAGATCCTTGCAATCATCTCACAATCATTCATCCCCAGACGGAGCCACTTTTAGAACTATAAAATTTTGAAAATTTTCATGGCTGCATATACTCATTGGTTCCCAAAAATTCCTATACCATAAGCACAGAAATTTGCTTTGCATAACATTTTTTCCCATATTTTGTCATTTGGTTCCATAGAATTCATTTAACCCTGAGTATTTCAATGTATAAACCATATCGACATAAGATGATACGGGTCTCCTTGATCCATGAAGCATTTTATACTAACGTGTGTCTTTTGTAGTCTATCGGCAAGAGATCGGGATTGTTATACCGATATGATTTCATCTGAGGATTCATATCGGCATGATGCAGTTAGTAGTCTCAGCAACCAGAGGATCCTATCGCCAAGACAATGGTCATCAAAATAAGTCATATCGAGTTCATTTGTGTATTACCGATCGAGGCATAAATTGACTGTCGGTGAGATAGGAGCCATCAGAGTAACATCCCAGAGCATTCACTTGGTCTTACCGATAAAGCAGAGGGAGATTCCATCATTGTCATTGGGATGAGCTTATGGAATCCTACCGACCCCCTATGTCACAGCGACAAGTGTTGTATTGGTAAAGACTTGGAAGTCTATTTGGACAAAATGGATTCAGTGAGACTTGCTTCAATGGGGAGAGATACGAAAGGTCATACTGAATGTACTTCGATCAGTAGGAGAATTATTATGTCTCAGCGATCAAAAAATAGACCGAAGGAAATTTCTCAACAAGACACAAAGTAATTTGTGGGGCATCTTCCTGACTCACAATGTTACAGTGATAGTTTTCATCAATGAGAGCCTTAGTGATACACTCACGACTGAAGGAATAACTATTGGGAAGACTAATGACATCGGTGTGACTGCATGACACCATAGCGACATATGATCTATTGACTGTCGGGAAGAATCGTAACATCGGTGGGACTGCATGACTTCAAAGTGATATGTGATCTGTGGTAGTCGGTGAGACATTGAACATCGGTATGACTGTAGGACATCTTAGTAGGTGTCTGATGGATGTTGGTAAAAGCCCGAATACAATGGATTTCCGTAGATGTGAATGTGAAAGGACGCGTCCTTTCAAATATTGATGTATAAATACTCATTTTTCAATAGCAGAGAAGGAGCAGAGATCAAATAAAAAATACAGTAGGATACAAAATGTTTACAATTTTTGAGACTATGATGCATGTCTAAAACAATGGAGATTTCAATTGAATTTATTTGATGTGATGACATTTTTCTGGTTTCAGTTGTTTGTTATGTTAATTAAAAGTATTGTTGAAGTTGTCTCCAAGGTTGATGTTTTCTAATTATTTAAACTGATATATCAAGGATTTTTTTTAGTTTATCAGTGCACACTTGTTGTATCTATATGGGTGGATTAATTGGTTCTTTCAAGGAGAGATTAAATCCTTTTAGTCAATCATAGTAATTATGGAATCTCATTTGGATCATTAAGAAGAGCTTAGTAATCACATTCCTGCATGTTTATACAAGTTATAAACTTAAACCTATAAGCCAAACAATTTGAGTTTCTTCTAGAAAGAAGTTACTCATTTCATATTTTCATTTGACTCCGTATACCCAATAAGGCACTAGTCTCTACTATTTCATTGTTTAATTTCATTCAATTTTACATATGAACACATTAGATTTGAGCCTTGATTTTGCTTATACAATTTGCACTAGAATAAAACTCATTTATCCAATCCTATTTGCCAGTGTGGGTAAATTGATTTAGGAAATGAACCAAGGTCAAGTCTTCTTTATTCAAATAGGTATACCCGCCTAGGTCTAGCAGCACCTAAAGAGAAGAAGGTTCAAATCATTTGGCCTTGTCTGTTACCCTAAAATGTTGTGAGAGCTTGGCAACCTCTCGTGGTTGAAACCTGCATTTTTGAGAGCTAACAAGACACACCTTTTTGGATTGAGTCTGACCTTGTACTCTTCTATCCTATCAAATATGGAGCTTGGAACTAGTATGTGATCTCGATGTTTCTTTGACTTGGCCAATATGTAATCCACATAATATTCCACAGTTTTGTGAATCATGTTGTTTAAGATTATCGTCATAGCTCTTTGATAGGTGGCTCCTGCATTTTTCAGCCCAAATGGCATCATGTTCCAATAGTATGTCCCCCATGGACAAGTGAAAGATGTCTTGTGTTGATCTTCTTTGGCTATCATGATCTCATTGTACCCTGAGAATCCATCCATTAGTGATAGAATTTCATGCCCTATCGTCATATCCACAATCATATCTATGTTTGGGAGAGGAAAGTCATCCTTGGGACATGCTTTGTTTAAATCTCTAAAGTCAGTGCAGATACAGACGCCCCTAGTGGGATTTGAAATAGGTACAAGATTTAAAACCCACTTTGGATAATCAATTGGCCATATGAAACTGGCATCAAGGAGCTTTTGTAATTCCATCTTGACCAATAATGTTATTTGTGGATGCATCTTTCTTAGTTTTTGTCTTATTGGTTTTGCTTCTGGATAGATAGCTAGATGGTGAACCATAACTTTTGGATCAAGGCTAGGCATGTCAGCATAGGTCCATGCAAATTTTATCTTTCTTTCTCTTAGAAACACAACTAGGAGTTCATGTTCTTCTATCAAGAGTGATTCTACATAGAAGGTGATATGTGGCATTTCTTTTGTTCCCAGGTTGACTGGATTGCACTTCTCTGCTAAGACTATTGACTTCTCCTGATGAATAGCACTAAGGGGAAGATTGAATCCCTCATCCTCTGGCACCTCAGAGAGGTTTTCACCATTGGATGCATCCTTTTTTTTTTACTATTTTTGGGTCAAAGAGTGCCACAGTGTAGTTTTCACTCAAAGACCTAGATATTATTCCTAAATTTTCACTTTTGCGACTGAAGGATTCAATCATTTCCCCATAATAGGCATGTGTTGTCTCCTCAATGTAAAATCTAGATTTGTGATATCCACATGGTATAGTATTAGAGTGGAGGCTAAGGTAGATGGGTCTACATATGGAATCGTAGGGCCTTCATCATTCTTTGGAACTTGGGGGATTTTGTAGTACTTGGCTTCCATGTTTTTGCAATAATAAAATGGCTCAGGATCACCATGGACTGTGACCTCTTGATTTTGATAGGGAAACTTGAAACATTGATGGAAGGTAGATGCTACTGCTTGCATTCCATGAATCCATGGTCACCCTAGGAGGATATTATAAGGTAAATCAAGATCAAGGACCTAGCATGTGGTTTCCATGATGGTTGGCCCTACTTTAATAGGGAGTTGAATAGTACCTTGAGACACTCTTTCCTAATCATCATATGCCCTAATATCCTCGAAGAATCCAAAATTCTTTATCAGCTTGAGTGAACAGATATTTAGACCTGCACCCCCATCCACCAAGACCCTTTTGACTTTATTTTTATGGACCAAGACCTCGAGATGGAGTGCGCAGTTATGAGATGGTTGTGTTGGGAGGTCCTGATAAGAAAATTTTAGGAGATGTGGTGTGGTGATGTGTTCGGCCATAGCTTGGAACTAAACTGCATCAAGATTTGTGGGGACAGTGGATGAATCCAATGCTTCTGCTAGGATCTTCCTATGTACGGGTGAGATCTTTAGTAACTCCATGATGGAGATCTGAGCAGGGGTTCTTTTCAGCTAGTCCAAGACATTATAGCCATTGGGAATGGATTTTGGATTAGAGGTTGATGCCTTGGATGGTTGGGATGGTCAAAAAATGGTAACCTTGCCGCCATGTGTGGTGACTCCACAATTAGCTTTGGCTCCCTTGATGTTAATAATAGTGACCCATTCATCTAAGGTTGCAACAACATGATCTTAAACATGGTTTACATTGCCATAATTTTCCTTTCCATGGTGTTTCCCTTTATTGTGATCTAGCATTGGATTTGTGTATATCTTAAGGTCTTGATTTCCTACAGGTTGTTCAACGTTTATGATTTTGTCATCGATAAGGTCTTGGATCAGATTTTTTAGTCTCATGCAACTGGTCATCGTGTGTCCCTTGATTTTATGAAAATTACAAAGGTGATTCTCATTATACCATGGTGATTTCACTTGGGGCTCTTGATAATTCTCATAAACAGGGATTTTAATGAGATTCTCCTATACCCATTTCTTATGATAGATTCGATTGATTCCCCAACCTAGCTATGCATTTTGGTTTGGGGGGATACTTGTTTCATGGGGGTGGTCCCCCTTCATTATTCAAATTGTTGAATATTTGATTATTGGGTGGTTGTGATACCACGTTGGCTTGTGTGTTGTTTTGGTTATTGGTTTGCGGTTGTTGATATGACTACATGTTTTTCCTTGGGGCATTGATTACCACTTTGGCATCAACAACACCATCATTAGTGGCATTATTGTTCTTTTCCCATGTGTGAGGTTTTTTGTTATAACTAGTTGATGGGTGGTTATCTTGATTTTCTTGATATGTAGGTGTCCCCCCTTGTACAATAAGGGCTCTTTCAATATTGAGGAGCTTGGGGATTAGTTGGTCATATGTGGTGATGCATTGCATTTTTAGATGGAATGACAAAGTTTTTTTGATATTGGCAATGATAGTGCAGATTTTTTGTTCTTCTGGCATGGTCCACTTGCTCCTATTGGCCTTGGATCGCCATTGTTGTAAGAAGTATGTGAATGTTTCCCCCTTAGCTTGTTTGAGAGTAGATAGTTCATCTAGACTCACATCCATGCCTATGTTGAATGAGTAGTTTTGTATGAATGGGTCCACAGTTTCTTGGAACTTTTTGATTCCAGGAGAAAGGCAAGAGAACCATTCCATTGTTGGTCTAGCCAAAATTTGAGGGAATAGTCGCATTAGATATGTGTCATCGTATGCAACTTCCATACAATGTACCTAGAATTCCCCGATTTGATCTTTAGGATTACCCGTCCCATGATATTTGTCAAATTTAGGTATTTCAAATCCTTTTGGGAACTATACCATCACAATGCTTCTGTCAAATGGATAGGGGCACAAATTGCTTGGCATTTTTGTTGTCTTCCCTGATTGGAGGTCTAGCACTTGTTGCGAGAGCAATTTTATTTGTGTCATCACATCATTTTGTGGATTGGGAGGTGAGATGAATATGTTTTGAGGTGGTTTGATTGTTTGAGCGATAGGTGGGGTGTTTTAGGTGTTTGTGGGAGGTGGTTGCAAACTTTTTTGTGCGATCAAGGCTTGTTGATATGCCTAAAATTGCTATTATTCCAACAACGCTTATTGTCAGTCTTGTTGCTATTGTGCCAACAATGCTTGTTATTGGTCTTGTTGTTGTTGTGCCAACAATGCCTATTGTTTCACTAGTAGATGAGTTGCTTCTTGTTATGCTTGGTACTGCTACAAAGCTTGTTGATAGGCTTGTTGTTGAGCTGCTTGTTGTTGTGCTTGGTATTATGCTTGCACTTGAGCTTGTTGGGCTTGATATTGAGCTTGTTCCTAAGCTTGAGCTTGTTGAGCAACTTGTGCAACTTAGGCAACTTGTGCACCTTATGTAGCTTGTATAGCTTGCGCAATTTGTGTGGATTGTTGTTGTTGCAACAAAGCTTGATTTTGTGCTTGGGAAACTTGTTGTGCTTGTTATGTGGCTTGTTATGTTTGCACTTGTTGGGAAACTAGATGTACAACTAGTGCAACTTGTTGATTTTGAAATTGTTGAAGTTCCTTTTGATAGGCTTGTTGGGCTACTTGCAGTGTGATACTGTATTGGTTTGCCATGTTTGGTTTTGGTGGTGGAGGTGGAGGATTCAGAATGGTCTAAGATGTTGTGATGAGAGTTTGTTGAGGTGGTTGTTGAGGTGTTGTTTGGGTGATGATAGGGGGTTGTGTGATAGGTGGTGTAGTTGTTATGATAGTTTGAATATAAAATTCATCAAGCTCCCTTTGGGTTTTTTTTTTTGCTAAGTACCGGCCCATGCCTCAAGTAAACATTATTGGCCCTTTTTTGATAAATAACCGCTAGCCTCTGCCATGTGTCCACTTAGTGCTCTTCGAAGGGATTCTTTCCTTCACTCTTCTACCAGCTCCCGCTATGTTTCCACTTGTCATCACCGCACACACATAAAGACTACTTCCCCTTAATTTTTACTTGGACCCTGACTGTGTGACACATAGCCTTCATTCGCATATCCTTTGGCGGAGCCCACAGTCGGCTCCAATAAAGAGCACGCTTCCATGTGTCTTCCTAGGACAATCCTTCAATGACAAGGGGAAGGAATGAACTACGAGTTGCAAAATACCGCCATGAGTCTCTTCAGTGAGTACTTCTTCAAAGCAAAGGATGGAGTGAACTTTGGGTTGCAATATAATGTCGCGTGTTCTAACTTCCTATACTAGATGGTGACACTTGTTTGCATGGGACTATGCCGGGACCACTACCATCATTCGTAGGGGATGCACCTGGAAGGAGAGCGACCACATGCTATGTCCCAAATATTTTTCCATTACAACAACCAAGGGGAATCATTGCTTAGGATACTAGATCTTTTCAATTACTGCTCACCAGGCAGTGGGAATGTTGGCTATATATATTGCTTTTCACTTCTAAAGAGGGGTTTGAAGTTCCAAGTTCCACAAGTTCAAGAATTGTAGAAAATACATAATTTTAGAAAGACACCAAGCCTTTTTACTATTTTAGATTATTGTAGGAACTCATAGACTGTGCCATTGTTTGGCCTTCTATTTTTCTTATGTTGTTTGATAAAATTTATACTATGCCATTATCGTTTTGAATGTTCATTTACATAACTTCTATAATTTTAATGCAAGAGAAATTTGATTTGTGTCATCACATCATTTTGCGGATCAAGAGGTGGGATGAATGTGTTTTGAGGTGGTTTGATTGTTTGAGTGATAGGTGGAGTGTTTTGGGTGTTTTTGGGACGTGGTTGCAATTTTTTTTGTGCAATCAAGGCTTGTTGATATGCCTGAAATTGCTACTATGCCAACAATGTTTGTTGTTGGTCTTGCTACTATTGTGCCAACAACAATACTTGTTATTGGTCTTGTTCTTGTTGTGCCAACAATAATTGTTGTTGCACTAGTAGATGAGTTGCTTCTTGTTGCACTTGGTACTACTGCAAATCTTGTTGATAGGCTTTTTGTTGAGCTGCTTATTCTTGTGCTTGGTATGGTGCTTTCACTTGAGCTTGTTGGGCTTGATATTGAGCTTGTGCCTAAGCTTGACCTTGTTGAGCAACCTGTGCAGCTTGGGTAGCTTGTTTGGTTTGGCATGTTTGGTTTTGGTGGTGGAGGTGGATGATTCAAAATGGTGTGAGATGTTATGATGAGAGTTTGTTGAGGTGGTTGTTGAGGTGTTGTTTGGGTGATGATAGGGGCTTGTGTGATAGGTGGTGCAGTTGTTATGATAGTGTGAATATAAAATTCATCAAGCTCCTTTCGGGTTTTTTTTTGCTAAGTACCATCCCATGCTTCAAGAAAACATCATCAACCCTTTTTGATAAATGACCGCTAGCCTTCACCATGTGTCCACTCAATGCTCTTCGAAGGGATTCTTTCCTTCACTCTTCTACTAGCTCCCACTATGTTTCCACTTGTCATCATCACACACACTTAAATACTGCTTCCCCTTACTTTTGCGTTGGGCCCTAATTGTGTGATAGGTAGCCTTCATCCGCATATCCTTTGGCGGACCCCACAGTTAGCTCCAATAAAAATCATGCTTCCATGTGTCTTACTAAGAAAAGCCTTCAATGACAAGGGGAAGGAATGAACTACGGGCTGCGAAATACCACCACGTGTCTCTTCGGTGAGTACTTCTTCAAAGAAAATGATGCATTGAACTTTGGGTTGCGATATGATGTTGTGTATTCTAATTGCCTATACTAGATGGCGACACTTGTTTGCATGGGACTATGCCGGAACCACTACCATCATTCGCAGGGGATGCACCTGGAAGGAGAGCGACCACATTCTATGTCCCAAATATTTTTCCGTTACAACAGCCAAGGGGAATCATTGCTGCTACATCATTGCTTAGGATACTAGATATTTTTAGTTACTACTCACCAGGTGGTGGGAATGTTCACTATATATACTACTCTTCACTTGTAAAAAGGGGTTCAAAGTTCCAAGTTCCACGAGTTTGAGAATTGTAGAAAATACATAATTTTAGAAAGACACCAGGCCTTTTTACTATTTTAGATTATTGCAAGAACTCACAAACTATGCCATTGTTTAGCCTTTCTATTTTTCTTATGCTATTTGAAAAAATTTATACTATGCCATTGTTTAGCCTTTCTATTTTTCTTATGCTATTTGACAAACTTTATACTATGCCATTATTGTTTTGAATGTTCATTTGCAAAACTTCTATAATTTTAATGTGAGAGAAAGTTGATTTGTGTCATCACATTATTTTGTGGATCAGGAGGTGGGATGAATGTGTTTTGAGGTGGTTTGATCTTTTGAGTGATAGGTGGGATGTTTTGAGTGTTTGTGGGAGGCGGTTGCAAACTTTGTTGTTCGATCAAGGCTTGTTGATATGCCTAAAATTGCTACTGTGACAACAATGCTTGTTGTTGGTCTTGCTATTGTTATGCCAACAATGCTTATTATTGATCTTGTTGTTGTTGTGTCGACAATGCTTATTGTTGGGCTAGTAGATGAGTTGCTTCTTGTTGCACTTGGTACTACTGCAAAGCTTAATGATAGGCTTGTTTTTGTGCTTGGTATTGTGCTTGCACTTGAGCTTGTTGGGCTTGATATTGAGCTTGTGCTTGAGCTTGAGCTTGTTGAGTAGCCTATGCAGCTTGGGTGGTCTGTGTGGCTTGTGTGGCTTGTTGTTATTGCAACAAAGCTTGTGCTTGTGCTTCAACAAATTTTTGTGCTTGTTGTGTGGCTTGCTATGTTTTCACTTATTGGGCAGCTAGATGTGCAGCTTGTGTAGCTTGTTGATTTTGAAATTGTTGAAGTTCCTTTTGATAGGCTTGTTGGGATGCTAACAGTGTGATGTTGTATTGGTTTTCCATGTTTGGTTTTGGTGGTGGAGGTGGAGGATTAAAAATGGTGTGAGATGTTGTGATGAGAGTTTTTTGAGGTGGTTGTTGAGGTGTTGTTTAGGTGATGATAGGGGGTTGTGTGATAGGTGGTACAGTTGTTATGATAATCTGAATATAAAATTCATCAAGCTCCCTTTAGGTTTTTTTTTTTCCTAAGTACCAGACCATGCCTCAAGTAAACATCATAGGCCCTTTTTGATAAATTGCCACTAGCCTTCACCACATGTCCGCTTAGTGCTCTTTGAAGGGATTCTTTCCTTCACTCTTCTACCGGCTCCTGCTATGTTTGCACTTGTCATCACTGCACATGCTTAAAGACTGATTCCCCTTACTTTTGACTCAAGCCCTGACCGTGTGACATGTAGCCTTCATCTACATATCCTTTGGTTGACCCAACAGTTGGCTCCAATAAAAATCATACTTCCACATGTCTTCCTATCACAAGCCTTCAACAGTGAGGGGAAGGAATGAACTACGAGCTACAAAATACTGCCATGCATCTCATTGGTGAGTACTTCTTCAAAGAAAAGGATGGAGAAAACTTTGGGTTGCGATATGATGTCACGTATTCTAACTTCCTATAATAGATGGTGACACTTGTTTGCATGGGACTACATCAGGACTACTACCATCATTCACAGGGGATATGTTGAAACTATCAAAATCTGATGATTATTTTTCATATCCTCATATCCCCTGAGTCTCTATGTGATATTTACCTAAGCCTCATTTCCACTATTTTCATGGTGCTTTATCTACATTCTGCCCCTTCTGCCCCATAGATTTCATCCACGTTTGCATTTTTTACACTTTGGAATGTATCAGCATAGGTCCCCATTTGTCTCCCCGACCCACTATGTTTTTTCTACTAAATTCTTCTATTTCAGGTGGTCGGCAGGACATTCTTATTGTCACGACGACTTGCGACTATGGATGCGGCATATCGGCAGAGGTCTGGGGTATCAGCATCATGTCTTGGAAATTTCATTTTTTTTACCGACCGGCAGTCGATGGAGCGGCTCAGTGGGAGATATGGCTATCGTTGTAAGGTCTTGGTGAGTGACCTTCGATCTTTCCGACCTTACACATATTTTCTCTTTGAATATACTTTCAGCAAAACTTTATATCTGTCTTGGTGACATAGGACATCAGAAAAGGCATGTGTTTGCAGCAGGAGGTCTTGGCGAAAGGCTTGGGTCTTGGTGAGCACGTTGGGTGTCCTTTCGGTGAGAGAATCTTGCGGTCTTGGCGAAGTTGAATGGAGTCAAGAGTGGCTCATTGTGAATTATGTGTTTCAGTATTTGGTCTCCCCAAGAGCAATGGGCTATGGTGATACTTCTTGTGTTCGGTGTAACGATGGTCTGGTCGTGGCGACATGAAGTTGGATATGGGCTCTCGGTGAAACTTAAAATGATCTATGTGACCTCTTACCAACCCGGGTAGCTACGGCGAATGCGATTATAACAGGGATGCAGGCGGAACGATAAGCGAGTGAATTGCCTTCGGCAGGACGATATGGATGTCTCGCCGACTGCTCACTAATGAAAATAGAATTTCAGAATGCTGAGGCCGACATGTTGAATGCTTGGAGACCGTTGTCCGCCAGCTTGATTGGAGCCTGAATCTTGTGGAGGGCCAACATATATTTTATTTTGATATCTTTCTCATGCTGGTGTATAAATAAGCATGTTGTAGTTGTTAATAGAGACCGAATAGGAGATTTTTGATTGACTGCAAAATAGATACAGTAGAATAAAATTATCAAACCAGAGGCTATTGTTGCATGATTTTCACAATGGAGGTATTTATGAGATTCAGTTGATGTTGCTACATCTTTTCTAGTGTCAATTATCTGTTGAATTGAAATGAAGAATATTGCTAAGTTGTCTCCATGAATGATTTTTTTGGTTGTTTAAATTAACATAGCAAGTTTATGTTTGATTTATCGATACACATTTGTTGTATTTGTGTGATCAATCAACTAGTTCTTTCAAGCAAAGATTAAATCCTCTTATTGATCACAGTAATCAGAGAAACTCATTTTGAATTATTGAAGTAGAACTTAGTCATTACATGGTTGCATGTTTATACAAGTTGTAAACAAAACATATGCCAGATAATTTTTGTCTTCTCCATAAAGTGTTGCTTATCTTGATCTCATTTGACTTCGCATACCCAACAAGGCACTAGTCTTTGCACCTCATCATTATAAACTCATTCTGTTACTTTTAATTAAGTATTTAGGACTTAGAGCAAAATATTGTCATTGTTTTCAAAATTTAATTTCATCTGTTCACTCCCATGTGCCATTGTGAACAAGTGTTGTAAGTGGATTGATTGCAAGTTAAGTCTGCATTATTCAGAAGGGTACACCTACCTTGGTCTTGCAGCACCTAAAGAGTAGAAGGTTTGATTGTTTCAAACCTTGTTCTATTACCCTAAAACATTGTGAAAGCTTGGCAACCTTTTGTGGTTAAAACCTATGTTTTTTAGAGCTAACAAATTGGTGACTCTGCTGGGGAACAATCTGAATCAAGGCCTTAATCATAGAGTCAGAAATATAACACAGACTCCACTGGGAACTAGAAATTTCAGATATTTTTCTCACTTTTTGATAAAAGTGAGTGGCAACTCTGACAGAAAATTTTGCAGCTGTTCATCATGAATGGAAGAAGGTCTCAGTACAGGGGAGGTCATACTGGAGCTCCTACTGGTGGTAGTAAGTGGACACATAAAGATGACATAGCTGATAAGGGAAAAGAAAAAGGTGAGGACATGTGCATAACAAACAAAGGTAAAGCACCAAGAGCACATTGTGAAACATATAATGGCTATGATATATGGAGAGATGATTCAAGTGTAGAACTTTGTACCCCTGAAGATCAAAGAAATCCTTTCTCTTCTCTTGATTCTCAGCAGATGGCTGAGTTTGAAGCTTAGAAACGGGCTGAGTTTAGAGTTGAACAAGGGGCTAAACAGATTAGAATTCAGCATGAATACAATCAGAGGATGGAAGGTAATCACGAAACTCCTAAAGGAAACCATGAGCTCTCAATTTCTGATGAAGCAAAAGCATTGTTGGAACTGAAAGACAAGAAGATAAAGGAACTAGAGGCTAAATTGCAGAAAGCCCAGATTGCTAATCAAACAACTGGTGGCTTGAAGTATATTCCACCTCACAAGCAGGGTGATCATGGTGCGGGGCCTTCCAATCAACAAAATGCTCCTCACAATCAGATAGGAAACCACCACAAGCAGCCAAGTCATCCACCTCACATTCCTACACAATATACAGGTATGTATCCACCTCCTGGTCAGAATTATATTCCACATTATAATGCATAGTACAATAATCACATGCCTCAGTATCAGCATCCGCCTATCCCTCCCCTTCACCAGCATGCAACCATGATTAGACAGTTTGATTTAGCTGGTTTTCAGTTGTATCCTTACCCTATGGATGGCAGTTGGAGGAATATGGTGCCCAAATTTACAGGAAGTAATGCAATCACAACTGAAGAACATTTAAGGAGTTTTAATATTTTCATTCAGGACATAGATATGCCTTATGAAGATTTACACATGAAATTGTTCATGATGTCACTTCTTGAAGATGTCAGGGATTGGTTCAACAGCCTGCCAACATTCTCAAATAATTCTCTTCAAGCATTTTAGGACAAACTCTTAGAGCAATATGGGAATCAAAATGCTCCAGATGTAGCTCTTCATGAATTAATGAGAATTCAAAAAAATCAGAATGATTCAATTTATGATTTCAATAGAAAATTCAATAAGTTGCATACTAAAGTTCCTCTTGGATCAAGGTTGCCAGATTACGTTGCACTGAGTATCTATTTAAATGCATTTGATCCTAAGATTGGGTATGAACTGAGATGTAGATCCTTGAGAGATCTAGCTGAAGCATAGAAGATCACTTTGACAATTGAAAACAACAGGAAGGCTGCTAGTATAACTAATAAGAGAGACAACCCAAGGCCTCCTTAGCAAAACAATAATTATCAATATAGACAACAGTATACATATAGAAATGAAAGGCCGAGGCTACATGATATGCCCTACAATATAGATTGGAAAGATGGGAAACCTATGGCAGCTAGGCCTAGAAATAAAGAAACTCTAGATCCATTGAGCAAGAAAGGGACTTACATGATGAGTAATAATTACTTTTGTGAAGTTTGTAATCAGCCACATTCTCCAGACTATTGTGTTGTAGCTCAAAGGATGCATGAAGAGGGAATGTTGATGGAGAATGATGAAGAAGATCATAAGGTGTATTTGACTTCAAATGTTTTTCACAATGTTCAGGAAAGAAATTCATCTTCAGAGGATGAGGGTTATGAATATGATGTCTCCAATCAGAAGTATAATGTTCATATGGCTGAACAACAGATTTTTTATGATTCTGATGAAGATTACACAGAGCCACATCTTGTTGCAGTGCCTGCTCAATGCAATGTGAGGAGACTTATTGAGGATGAAATAGAAAGGATCACTGTTGCTGCAGTTGAGAAAGCCAAAATTCAATACTGGTTGAGAAACAAAAAAATAAATGAGCAAGATGGGGTTCCTGGGGGAATTTTTATAAAAGATCAAAAGGCAACACAAGAAACTGTAAAGAAGCCAGAGAGCAAGTAGCATGATAAAACTGAATAGAAACCAGGCCAAAAGGAGGAAGTAAAGGAATTAAATAAAGAAATACAGATGTCTGACCAGTCTAGTAAAAAGGAAAAAGAAGAAAACAAGAAAGAAGCGCCAAAATTAAAGAAGACTGCCAAGGTGGAGAGTTCCTCTTTTGATTTCACTCAGGCATTGTCCCAGGTAAAAATGTTTGTTCCACTTGTTGAGATGATGAAAATTAAAGAGTATAGGGATACTATTGTTCAATTGATAATGAATGGAGAACATGTGGATGCTGAAAAATAAAATAAATGTTAAAGTAATCAATAAGTAGGAGAAGATGAATAATTCTGAAGTCTACTTGAGTGATATATTATCAACTCCTCCTCAAGTTGATCCCTTTTTTACTAAGCTGCTTGTTAATAACAAATTGTTAAGGAACTGCATGATAGATTCTAGTGCTACTATAAACATAATGCCTATTGGAGTTATGAAACAACTTGGTATGTGGGTTGATATCACTGGAGGCAAGTGTTATGCAATGGATAACAGACCTGTTCTTGTGGTTGGTATTATGAAAGATGTTGAAGTTAAGTTGGCTACTTATCCAAAGGTGGCTTATAATATAGATATCACAGTGATTGACACTCCTCCGCAGTTTGGTATGCTTTTGTCAAGACAATGGACAGTAGCAGTTGGAGGAAATGTCCAGTTTGATTTGTCTTATGCTACTATTCCAGTGAATGGTCAAGATGTGAAGTTATACAGAGAGCCAAGAATGAATCAGCTTGTTGAATGTATACCATTGGATCAGATTAATTATTTTTGTGATATTGATCTTGGGAGTCTTAAGATTGAACCAACCCAACTAGAATTAACAAGTAGTGATCCAATTGAAAAACATGTTGCACAGAATTGTAATGGCATATGGAAGATGTACTTTGATGGAGCCTATAGCCAAGAAGGTAATGGAGCTAGGATTGTATTTGTTTCACCTGAGGGTACTACTTTTAAATATTCATTCTTGTTGGCATTTGAATGTACAAACAATGTGGCAGAGTATGAAGCTTTATTGACAGGTTTGAACATAGCTGTGAAACACAAGATAAAGTTGCTTACTATTTTTGGTGATTCTGAGTTGGTTGTTTCACAAATTAAATTCAAGTATGTAGCAAAGCACAAAAGATTAAAGCAATACAGGAATGCTGCATGGGACACAATTGAACTGTTTGATGCTTTCTCAATTGAGTGGATTGATAGGTCGAAGAATATAATGGCTGATTTTTTAGCAAATGTGGCACTGAAAAGAGATGATATCACATTGGCTAGGGTGTCACAGATTGAGTTCAAGACGAGGCCTGCTATTCTTGATAACGTTTATAGCTGGAAAGTTTTCAATGATGATACAAACCTTTTGAAATTCCTCAATTTTATAGATCAGTATGAAGCCCAGGAGATTGATTTCAACGCCTTTGTTGAGGAAGTAGATGGGAAACAAACTGTGTTTGGCAAGGAGATCTTACAGCTCAAAACAAACAAGCTTCCTAAAGGATTAGTGGTGCTAGAAAGGGTGTATGATAGAAATGATAGATCTCTAATGAAGCAAACACCAGTCAAAAAGGAAGATGTTGAAGAGATTAACTTGGGGAATGAAATAGCACCAAGAAAGGTATACATTGGAAAGAAGATCAGCCCTGCAATTAGAAGAATGTTGATAGAGTTGCTGAGAAAGTACAAACATGTTTTTGCTTGGTCATATGAAGATCTGAAAGCATACAGGGAAGATTTATTTCAGCATGAAATACCACTGAAGCAAGATGCCAAGCCTTTTAGGAAGAAGCAAAGACCTATAAATCCAATACTGGAGCCTAAGATGCAGGAAGAATTGACAAAGCTCAGAGATGGAGGAATTGTCAAACCAATCAAACATTCAACGTGGGTTTCTAATTTGGTTCCTGTAAGAAAGAAGAATGGAGATATCAGATTATGTGTAGACTTTAGAAATATGAACATGGCATCTCTCAAGGATAATTATCCTCTACCCAACATGGAAGCAATATTGCATAAGGTGACAGGCTATGAGATTTTATCTATGATGGATGGGTTTTCTGGATACAATAAGGTCAAAGTCAAGGAATTTGAGCAATACAAAACAACATTCACAACTCCTTGGGGAACATATGTATACATAAGAATTCCATTTGGTCTCACTAATGCTAGAGCGACTTTCCAAAGAGCTATGGATGTAGCATTTGTTGATTTGATTAATGTTATCATGGTGGTGTATCAAGATTACTTGACTGCTTACTCGAAGAGGGCTGAGGATCATGTGCAACATCTTGAAAAGGTATTTATTAAAGCTCTTGAATATGGTATTAGTTTAAATCCAAAGAAATGTCATTTTGTAGTCACAAAGGGTAAGCTCTTGGGGCATATTGTTTCAAAAGAGGGAATTAGAATAGATCCTAAGAGGGTTGAAGCTATTGATAAAATTCCTATTCCTAAAACTGTCAAAGCAATACAATCTTTCTTTGGGAAAATTAATTTTGTTAGAAGATTTGACTCTAATTTTGCTAAAATCATTAAGCCCATATCTAAAATGTTGAAGAAAGGACAAAAAATGGACTGGACTACTAAAGCTTTAGATGCTTTCATGTCTATCAAAAAGGCTATCAAAGAGGCTCCTGTTCTTAAATCTCCAGATTTTACAAAGCCCTTTCAGATTTTTTCATTTGCCTCAATGCATACTATTGCTATTGTTATGCTACAAAAAAATGAAGGTGGTTATGAATAGCCTATATCTTTCTTTAGTAGATCATTACAAGGGTCTAAATTGAAGTATGACATAATGGAATAATAGGCCTTTGCTCTTGTTAAGGCTGCTAAAGCCTTCAGACCATATCTTGTTGGAGCAAAAATAGTTGCCTTTGTCCCTCAAGCTACTGTCAAAGACATTTTAACACAATCTGAAGTTACAGGGAAAAGATGTAGATGGATCAACAAGATTCAAGAATTTGACATGGAGATACAGATAACTAAGTTGGTAAGAGGCCAAGGCTTGGCTAAGCTGATGGCAGAAACTAATATTGAGGCAAATCAGATCTGTAATGTTGAAGAAGGGGCTGCAGTTGCAAGCATTGAACATACTTCCTAGTATACTAATGTTATGCATTATCTTAAGTATATGAAGTGTCCAGATGGATTGAGTGACAGCCAAAGGAGAACTTTGAAGTTGCAAGAATCCAAATATGTTTTTATGGATGGCGATCTGTTTTGGAAAAACAGGGATGGCATATTGTTGTTATGTTTGGATGAGTCATAGGCTAAGCAAGTTTTGAAGGAAATGCATGAAGGAGTTTGTGGAGGGAATTATTCAGCAAAGACAACTACACAAAAAATTATCAGGGCTAGGTATTATTGGCTAAAGGTTTTTAATGATTCCTTTACACATGTGAGAAAATGTGAGGCTTGCCAAAAGTTTTCGAGAAAATTGAAGTATCAGGGTGCTTTTCCACTTCGACCTTTGCAGGCTGATGCCCCTTTTCATCAATGGGGAATTTATTTCATTGGAGAGATACAGGAGAAGTCAAGTGGAGGACATAGGTGGATACTAGTTGCCACTGATTATTTTATAAAATGGGTGGAGGCAATCCCAACCAAGTAGGCAACAAGTAAAGTTGTAACAAATTTCTTAATGGACAACGTTATCACCAGATTTGGTACACCATTGAGGATAATCACTAATAATGGGATGTGTTTCAGGTCAGATGAATTCAAAAGCTTTTGTGATAGGTATGGCATTACCATTTCTTATGTAGCTCCTTATCATCCACAAGCCAATGGTCAAGCAGAGTCCAAAAATAAGAGTCTCTTGAAGATTATAAAGAGGATGCTGGGATAGAATAAGAAGGTTTGGGATTCCAAGTTAAAACTAGCTGTGTGGGCTGACAGAATCACTGTGAAAAAGGCAATTGGAAAATCTCCATTTGAATTAGTGTATGGAGCACAGGCTAGGATGCCTCTGCAGAATTTGTTACCAGTCTACAGGTTCATCTTACAGGAAGATTTGGAAGTTCTTGAACCCATGGAAGACAGAATGGAGCAACTTGCTGAACTTGATGAAGTAAGGAGGGAGGCCCAAAATCAAAACATGAAGTTACAGGCACAGATGAAGTATCTATTTGACAAAAAGGAAAAGAATAGAAAATTTGAAGAAAATGATTTGGTGTTGATGTGGAATGCAAGGTGCCAGGAGAAGGGCAAGCATGGTAAATTCAAAGCTTTGTGGCTGGGACCTTTTGTTGTTGTTGGAAAAAGGGGTGAAGACTCATATTATCTACAGAACATGGCTGGTGAAGATCAGGAATTTCTTTTTCATGGGAAATTCTTGAAACTTTTCTTCTCTTAAGCTACATAGAGGATTGAGGGTTGCCAATGCATGGACAACTCTTGTGTATCCTCTTAAAAATTATCTTCCATGCACAGTAGTTTTAAGTTTTCATCCACCTCCATTTCACTCCCATTTTCCATTCCTCTCCATCTTGCATTCACTTTTACCATTCATTACATTGCTGCTCATTGGTTCTTTCTCTATCTGGTCTGCTAACCTAAAGATTTTGGATCCTTGCAATGATCTTACTATCATTCATCCCCAGATGGAGCCACTGTTGAAACTATCAAAATCTGATGATTATTTTTCATATCCTCATATCCCCTGAGTCTCTATGTGATATTTACCTAAGCCTCATTTCCACTATTTTCATGGTGCTTTATCCACATTCTGCCCCTTCTGCCCCATAGATTTCATCCACGTTTGCATTTTTTACACTTTGGAATGTATCAGCATAGGTCCCCATTTGTCTCCCCAACCCACTATGCTTTTTCCACTAAATTCTTCTATTTTAGGTGGTCGGCGGGACATTCTTATTGTCACGATGACTGGCGATTATAGATGGGGCATATCAGCAAAGGTCTGGGGTATCGGCATCATGTCCTGGTGATTTCATTTTGTTTTACCGACCGACAGTGGATGGAGCGGCTCAGTGGGAGATATGGCTATCATTGCAACGTCTTGGCGAGTGACCTTCGGTCTCACCAACCTTACACATATTTTCTCTTTGAATATACTTTTGGTAGAACTTTATATATGTCTCGACAACATAGGACATCGGAAAAGGCATGTGTTTGTGGCAGGAGGTCCTGGAAAAAGGCTTGGGTCTTGGCAAGCATGTTGGGTGTCCTTTCAGTGAGAGAATCTTGCGGTCTTGGCGAAGTTGAACGGAGTCAGGAGTGGCTCGTTGTGACTTATGTGTTTCGGTATTTGGTCTCCCCAAGAGCAATGGGCTATGGCGATACTTCTTGTGTTCGGCATAACGATGGTCTGGTTGTGGGGACATGAAGTTGGATATGGGCTCTTGGTGAAACTTAAAATGATCTATGTGACCTCTTACCGACCCGGGTAGCTACGACGAATGCAATTAAAATAGGGATACAAGCGGAACAAATAAGCGAGTGAATTGCCTTCAGCAGGATGATATGGATGTCTCGCCGACTGCTCACTAATGAAAATAGAATTTCAGAATGTTGAGGCTGACATGTTGAATGCTTGGAGACCGTTGCCTGCTAGCTTGATTGGAGCCTGAATCTTGTGGAGGGCCGACATATATTTTATTTTGATATCTTTCTCATGCTGGTGTATAAATAAGCATGTTTTAGTTGTTAATAGGGACTGAATAGGAGATTTTCGATTGACTGTAAAATAGATATAGTAGAATAAAATTATCAAACTAGAGGCTATTGTTGCATGATTTTCACAATGGAGGTATTTATGAGATTCAGTTGATGTTGCTGCATCTTTTCTAGTGTCATTATCTATTGAATTGAAATGAAGAATATTGCTAAGTTGTCTCCATGAATGATTTTTCTGGTTGTTTAGATTAACATAGCAAGTTTATGTTTGATTTATCGATACACATTTGTTGTATTTGTGTGATCAATTAACTGGTTCTTTCAAGAAAAGATTAAATCCTCTTATTGATCAAAGTAATTAGAGAAACTCATTTTGGATTACTAAAGTAGAACTTAGTCGTTACATGGTTGCATGTTTATACAAGTTGTAAACAAAACATATGCAAGATAATTTTTGTCTTCTCCAGAAAGTGTTGCTTATCTTGATCTCATTTGACTCCACATAACCAACAAGGCACTAGTCTCTGCACCTCATCATTATAAACCCATTCTATTACTTTTAATTGAGTATTTAGGACTTAGAGTAGAATATTGTCATTGTTTTCAAAATTTAATTTCATCTATTCACTCCCATGTGCCATTGTGAACAAGTGTTGTAAGTGGATTGATTGCAAGTTAAGTCTGCATTATTCAGAAGGGTACACCCACCTTGGTCTTGCAACACCTAAAGAGTAGAAGGTTTGATTGTTTCAAACCTTGTTCTGTTACCCTGAAATGTTGTAAAAGCTTGGCAACCTTTTGTGGTAAAAACCTGCGTTTTTGAGAGTTAATAGGATACACCAGGAAGGAGAGTGACCACATGCTATGTCCTGAATCTTTTTATGTCACAATAGCCAAGGGGAATCATTGTTGCTAGATCATTGCTTAGGATACCAGATCTTTTCATTTACTGCTTGCCAGGTGGTGGGAATGTTTGCTATATATACTGCTCTTTGCTTCTGAAGAGGGGTTCAAAGTTCCACGAGTTCAAGAATTTCCAAAAGTACATAATTTTAGAAAGACATAGGCCTTTTTACTATTTTAGATTATTGCAAGAACTCACAAACAGTGCCATTGTTTGGCCTTTCTATTTTTCTTATGCTATTTGATAAACTTTATACTGTGCCATTATCATTTTGAATGTTCATTTGCAAAACTTCTATAATTTTAATGCAAGTTTGCTAGCTTAGATCATGTCTTTGACTCCTTTTAGTGAATGGGTGTGAAAATTATTGTCATTGAATGTACTGTTCATGCTTAAAATCTTTAATTTATATCATTCTTGGACATAGCAAATTGCTAAATGGGCCCTTGAATCTATTCCCAAAGGAAATATTTACCGTGCCTTTATCTATATCCTAGCGCACCGCCTTAGTTAGATTTTTTATTTTATATGTCTATTTTTGTTTCCCATTCCAAAACACCAATTACAAAAGAAGTCAGCTTTTTTAAAAATCTAGAGGTCACTCAGTTTAGCACGATAGGTCCCTTATAAACTAAGTTCCCCACAAAGGGCTATTACCTTGCCAATTTTTGGCATTAACATTTTTTTCTTTTTCCTGACACGCTTGGTGGGACTTTGCTTAAAGGAACCTGATTTTAAGAAGGATGTATAAGCCATCAACATGTAACTAGATCCCAAATAGAAAATAACCCTAGTTTATTAGTGTCACCATTAGGGACAGTACAACCCACGACCCAATTAGTGAACATTTTGCTTCCTCCGCCCCTTCCGCTAGACATGTTGTCCATTGCTAACAGAAATTATGTGGCATGGGATGTTGGAAGTCCTCTTGTTGCACCAGTAGTGCCTACCGTTTGGGTCGTTATCCCGGTCTCCAACCTAAAAGCTATACCTAAATTTTTTGGAGATGGCTCAAGAACACTATCCAAACATCTACAAGATGTTGCAGACGTATGTCTGGTACACAACATTACAGACCAAAATATAGCACTAAGGTTGCTCGCTACCTCTTTAGGAGGTAAGGCACTAGATTGGTACCAGACACTGCAAGAAAACACTATCAATACCTAGGATGAGCTCAAAGATCATTTCTATCAAATATTTTTGAATGATGGATACTGGTCCTTGCTATATTATCAATCGTCAGTTAGAAAGTGGGCCCCACATGAAGCCATGGCTGACTTCAATGCCCATTTCCATACAAGCTGGAAGAGAATCCATATTGATATCCACCCATCGCCCGATATAGAATTCATGTTCTACTTGAATTCTATCAACCCTGACATCTCCATGATGATCCAATCTTTGGGCAGGACCACACTACCGAATGCCTACTGCGTTGATGTCAAGGTGTAGAATAATTTGATAGCCAAAAAGTTGCCACCCCAACCCATCATTCCCATATTTCTAGAAATATTGATTCCTACTCAAGAGATGCCTTCTACCAGCATGATGGATCCTCCTCAATCTATGTACACATATCTAAATTCACCATCGAATGTTGCTTCTACATTCGGCTCTTCAAAGGAAGAGATGAGCGAGTTCAAGGAAATGTTGCGGACTATTGTCAATGAAATAACTGTCATCAAATGAAACTAGGTAGTGCCTCTGAAACCAACTTATCAAAATTACCAAGGTAGAGGGTCTTCTTACCAACAAAATTAGTTCCAAGGAGGCACTTGTACCAATCCGTAGGCACAAACAAAAAATCAAATAATACTAGTGCCTTCTCTACTACAGAGTACTAACCTAAGCTTGAGTAGAGAGCTAACTATGGGGCAAAATAATTTAATTGATGACACCAACCCCTAGTGCTTCCCTTACAGTGATTCACATATTCCACGAAACTACCCGTGTGGAAACCTACAACAAAAAGTGGTGGAGCAGCGTAGTCAAGGCACGACATCAGACCAAGGAGGTTATGTGTATACCTCTTCACAAATGGACAATGCGGTGTTCACCACACAAATGCAGGGGATGTCACTGGAGAAAAAAGCAGACATCACTCCTGACCATGCACTTTTCTCATGGATGGAAGAAGAAGAGGTGGTGTTCACAAATAATGCATCCACATCAAAAATGCCACATGTGCAGCCTGATTACAACACTCATTCAAAGAGGTGATTCATGGGCGAACCAGTTATCCCACAACTAGTTAGTCCATAGCCCAAAGGTGCTTCCAACTAGGTGCCTAGTACCTCTACAGTGGTACCAAAATGTCCACCATGAAAGGAGAATGTTATAACAAGAGCTAAGGAGCAAAAGCCCCCAAATTTTCCACTATTCAATGTGGTGGAACAATTGAAAAAATCATCTGCTAATGTGTCTCTATGGTTTATCTTATCCATTCTGAAATAGAAGACATTAGTATAGAAGCCACTCTAGGATGATCCAATCATTGAACCAAAGGAGCAATTGCTCAAAGGAAAGGATGTTGATCAATCATCTCCCACCAAAGTTCTCACAAATAGCATAGTGGAAGCCCCTACTGAGGTAAGAGATAATTCAAAGCCTAAATCCTTCTTCTTAACTCTCATTATAGGGGAGAAATTATTACACAATGCCATGATTGACTCTAGTGCTAGCACCACATTTATGCTAAAATAGATATATGAGGGTTTAGGGCTCAACTATGAACCTTTAAAAAGAGGAGTGATGCAGCCTGATGGAAACAAAGTTGAAACTGTCGGTCTCATCAAGGACCTTTCCTTAACTCTATTCGCCTGCCCTAGCATCACAATGCCACAAGGTACTATGATCATAGATGTTCCCCCCATGTTCGGCCTCTATCTATCTCAAGAATTCACTTTGAAGGTAGGCATATACTTGTCCCTAGATTGGTCACACATGATCCTCAAGACCAAGCGCGGTGCAAAAATAAAGATAGAATCTGAAGCTCTACATTCAGAACATGTGGCTTACGAAGCCATGATCAACTTTGAGGCCACTCATACTTCTATTACCAAGGAAGAAATGTATTGCACTGAGCTACTAGAAGATGAAAAAGTGACCAGAGATCGGACCGATCAAGAAGATGTTCTCTTGAGTGAACATATACATACTGATCCTTTCAAAAACTACCAGACTACCAGGTTGGGCACCTATGTCATCTACGATGAAGATCAAGTACTCTTGAAGGTCGTCAAAGAATCTGAGAGTGGACAATCCACAGAGCTATGAACATTGCACTTCAACGGAGCAAGGTGCAAGATAGGTGCAGGAGCTGGGATATGTTTAATATCCCCACACAATGAAAAAACACTAAGGTCTTTCTACTTTCAATTCACTTTCTTAAAAAATGAAGCTAAATATGAAGGACTAGTGCAAGGTTTAAGCCTTATAGATCGAATGGGTATCAGGCATCTAATGGTGTTTGGAGATTCTGAACTAGTGGTCAATCAAGTCTGGGGAATTTCTACGGCCAAGAATGTTCGCATGCGATCCTATAGACACCAATTTTGGGACCTGATTGAGGGATTTGAATCCTTCAACATTCAAATGGTGCCCCAAAAAAAAATACAGATGTGGATCGCATGGCAACAATTAGATCCTAGTTTGACCCTACCTCTAACCTCATTCACAACAAACACTTCGTACGAGTGATAGTCTGATTAGCCATTCTAGACAATGACCAAAGCTAGAAAGTGTTTGACAGTGATGAACACATTGCTTCATTCATCCATCAATTAGGAGAATTTACTAATGCAATCCAATCAAAGATCGCCAAATCTTATGAAGGACAAATCATTCAGCTAAAATCCAACAAGCTTCCAAAGGGATTGGTCACTCTTAAAAATCTTTTCGATTGTGACGATGCAAGAAATGACGAGAGGAATTTTGTAGCAGACAAAGGTGACTATGTGGATCTTCATGTCAAATATGGGAGAAAGCTTAAAGTCAGGAATGATGTCCCACACCACGATAAAGAAAGGATCATTGATTTTTGCAAAAAATATGGAGTGGTGGCTTGGTCATATGATGACCTCAAGGGGTATGATCCCAATATCATCCAACATACAATAGATCTAGTGGAAGGCACAAAACTAGTCTGCCAAAACAAGAGGCTAATGAGTCCCAACATTGAAGTGTTAATGGCGCAAGAATTAACAAATCTAATCTAGTCATGAATTGTCTTCTCAATTAAGCATAACACATGGGTATCCAATCTGGTCCCACTCCAAAAAAATAATGGAGATATCTAGCTATGTGTGGACTTTAAGGACCTAAATAGAGCATCCCTAAAGGATCATTACCCACTACCTTCAATGGAGTCAATCCTATAGATAGTGGTAGGATTGAAGATGTTTTCCCTATTAGATGGCTTCTCTAGTTACAATCAGATATGGGTCAAAGAGGAGGACCAACATAAAAAAAAAATGTTCACTACCAAGTGGGGAACATTCACATACACTAAGATGTTGTTCGGCCTCTCAAATGTCGTTAGCAAAATTATTTCTAACTTTGTAGGAATAATTAGGCCAATCACCCTGATGTTGAAAAAGGATCAAACACTTAAATGGACAAAAGAAGCCAAAGAAGCCTTTGAGAAATTTAAGGATGCTATTTCCTCCACTCCTATGCTGGTCAACCTAGACTTATCAAAGGATTTCATAATGTATGTGTTCAATAGCAAGTCAAGTATTGTTACTGTCTTAACTCAGAAATATGATGAGGGCAAGGGAGAACACGTGATAGCATTTCACTCTCGGACCCTAAAGGAATATGAGACAAACTACAACTTTGTAGAGAGGCAAGCGTTCACAATAGTAAAGGGACTCAAGAAGTTATGACACCTAATCTCTTGCAATAAAGTGACTGTTTATGTCACACATTCTAGTGTGCATGAATACATCATGGAAGGATAAATCACCAAGGAAAGGGCCAATTGGATCACCAAGATCCTCAACTATGAAATTGAAGTAAAGCCTACAAAGACCGTTCAAGGAAGATGACTATGTGAATATCTTGCACATGATGGAGACATGGCCATCGAAGAAGAGCTGCTAGAGCTAGTCCTAACAAATGAATCTAATTCTGAAGGCTATTGGCTGGCAGATAGGGTGAGAATAGTGGATATGCGCTCATCAAAGGGATCCTATCAAAAGAAATTTTAACGGTGTTCTATTGTGGTGTGTTACCACAGGGAAAGAAAAAAGGATCCTTAGCACTTTCCACAGCAATCCTGTGGGTGGGCATTTCTTTGCAAAGACCATCGCCATCAAAATCATGTGTGTAGGATCATTCTAGCCGATGCTATTCAATGACTCCTACTCCTTGGTAAAAACTTGCAAGGAATGTCAATTCTTCGCAAGAAGGAGAAAGAATTCCATAATGCCTCTCAATTTGATAGTGGTTGATGAGCCATTCATACAGTGAGGCCTCGACTTCATCTAAATGATCAACCCGACCTCTAGCATAGGACACAAGTGGATCTTGATGGCCACTGACTACTTCAAAAGATGGCTCGAAGCTATGGCCTTGAAGAATGTGATAGTGGTAGAGATAGTGAACTTCCTTGAGGAACTGGTGACGAGATTTAGCCCACCCAAAACCATCATCTCCAACAACACCAAAGCTTTCCTAGGCTCTAAGGTATGTTGATTTGCATTTACGCATGACATATTGATTAAAACATCATCAAACTACTACCCACAGGTGAACGACTTAGCTGAGTTGATGAACAAGAATCTAGTCTGACTCCTCAAAAGGATTGGGTCGGAGCACCAAAGAGAATGGCATAAAAACCTCTGAGCAGCGATTTGCGTAGATCGCATAACTCCTATGTCCTCAATATTTCATCATATGAGCTAGTCTATGGAGAAGAGGTGCTATTGTCTATCTCCATGAAGATTTCGACACTACAATTTTTAAAATCTCTCAAGGTGGAACAAAATGACACAATGGAGATGTAGCTAATTGAATTACTGGAAGTGTAGGAGAAAAGGGGAAAATCCCTAATAGCGATCACTAACTGCCAATAGTTGGTTAAAAGGTGGTTTGAGAAGAAAGCGTCCAACCAAGGTCTAAAGTGTGGAGACTTAGTGCTGAATTTTAATGAAAGGGCTATGAAGTCGGGTTAGCAGGAGAAGTTTGAGAGCCTTTGGGAAGGCCCATTCAAAATAATTCAATGCAAGGAAAATAATGCATTTTAGTTAGAACCATGGAAAAAGAAGCACGAGGAATTCTGGTCAATGGAATTCACCTTAAATTATTTAACTCAACTTGCATATCCTACTGATGTAAATATGTTTATAGTGCTTTTTCCTTTCTTTCCCTTTTGTTTTTGTTGGCCAATCTTTCTTTTTATTCTATGATTTGCAGCAAAGGAAAATATAACCCATTATTGCAGAGAGCAAGGAAAATAAATTCATAGCTCAAAGGAAAGAAAGAATCAAACACCCACATGCAAAATTGAATTGAACACATATATGCTGAAAAGGAAAAGATAACCCACACTATAGAATCCAGAAGCAAATGAAACAAGATGATTGTATAAAGCAATATTTTCATTATATATATGCTTTAGTATTTACATTTCCAAAATGGCTCAAGGGCCACACTTCTAAAGTATATAGTTATATTATGCTTCCTTTTCATATATTCTATGGTAGAGCCTTTTTTTAGGCATATATACAAAAAACGGAATCACTAATATGAATTTCTAAAGAAAAAATTAAAAAATGGGGAGGTCTTCAGTTTATGGCATGAGCGACAGCAATGGACACATCAACAACAACATCCACAATGTCTTCCTCAATAGGGGCATCATCATCAGGAGCAACATCATTCATGGGTGCAATTGCCAATGGAAGATGGAACACCAGGTTCTTGAAATCCATGTACCAATCGATATCGTATAATGGCACGACATTGTATATGTAGAAGAAAAAGTGGCAAGCACAAGTGACCCTTTTTTAGTGCTCATTCTGTGATTGGAGGAAAAAGCCACTCAGAAACAACAGCCATGGCACGACCATGTCCTCTTCAATAAACCTCCTGAGGTTGCTTGCAGTTGGAATGCCTCCACCGAATACAACATTCACCACCACCTCTCTGAGGCTATTCAGGTACTTCTTTGGAAAAATTTCTTTAACCAAATGCAGAATCAGTGGCTTGGGAATTCCAAAATCAAGCATAGAGGCAACGAAGTGCAAGCACACATCAGTGTTAACTTGGTATTTATCCTAGTATTTTAGGCAATCACATCCCAAAACCCATTTCATGGCTATGATAGCTAGTGAGTGCTTATTCTTTTTCATCCTTTTTCAGACACCTAGTTGAAATCTCACCTAAAAATGGCATATGAGACTTATGAAAAACTAGCCTAATTGGGGTATTCATGATGGTAGGCACTCTGCAACTATCTTAGAACTATCTCTGCAAACTGCCTAAGTCTAGCCTATGAAAATACTACGCAACTACTAATGCTAAACTGCTAAGCCAATTACCTATTACCAACTATGCTCAAATTGCTAAGTGTGATTTTGCTACTACCTAGGTGCCTAATTATAGAAAAAATGAGGAAATGTGTGGTAATTTTCTTACCATAAATGTGATGATAATCAAGTACCAACTTGAAAGCCATGCTAGAGCTTGCTCGAATTTCCCACCCAGCTGCATCTGTTGATTTTGTCTTGCTGCATGCAAAACTAATAAGGGCTAATTAATTAACCTAAGTTGGTGGTAGTAATCGGTGGTGTTATGCATGACCAAATGCTAAGGTGTCATTCTCTAGGTGTTTTGTGAACTCCAAGGCCGAGCCCATATCTTTTCAAACACTAATCACATCTTTGGATTAATCATTCCTTTTGGGATATTAATTGCCAATGCATACAAACCCTTAAGCTGCTAGCAAATCATTGGCTCAAGTTCCAAGGAAAATTGAATTGTACAATACAGTTGCTAATTGTAATTATGATTTTTTTTCATTTAAAAATGGAAAGTGATTCATTTTTCACAAGCCAAAAGGTTAGTGGTACATGCCAAATTAAATTCAAAAAGGTAACTCTCATCCACCACCTTGAGAAAAAATAGCTAAGTATTGCATGTGAAATGTTGAAACACTTAAAAGTTTTTTTCAAATATGTTATTTAGAGTGAAAGAAATTTCTAGTGCACAACTAGAGCCGAGGTAAAAATTACAAAGAAGTCCAAGCTAAGAAGAAGCTTCCCGCAAAGAAAAGATGGAAAAATTTTCATAGAAAGAGGCACAAGGGGAGGCAACATGAAACTTATTTAAAGTTATACGAGTAGCACTAGTTGTCAATGTCTTCGATGACATTTCTTATGCCACGCCTAGTATTCCAGACAAGCCAAAGTGGGAAAACACACGGGAACTGGAGAAGCCCAAAATCTATAGAAACTAGACCCTAATCCAAGAGGACTGGGATAATATTCATGATCCCAATCTTAAAAATAACCCTAAGTCTTTGAGGGAAGTGGCCTATGAAAGAATGAAGGTATCCAAATAGTCACTATCAATGGCAGAGAAGATATGGCTCAATGGGCTCCCACAATATATGTTCCCATCTCTACACTATTTCCTAGAATTAGTCGATGCGACCATCGAATGTTTTGACCCAAGCACCAACACTATTGAGAGCCAGACTCTGATTGTGAATATCAGCCCGAGAGCTATCTGGAATATGTTGTGCATCCCTGATCATACCTACAGAAAGGGAAAAATAGAGACATTCACCCCTGCAAAGAGGGAAAATATATGGAAAGGAAGGGAAAAGGCTCTATACTTTTATCACAAAGAAAGAAAAAGGATTGAGGCAGACCACCGAGAGCCACCAAATATCCTAGTGCAACACAGTACTTTCGACACAGACTTGCAGGAGGCCTTTTCAATGTTGGTATTTTTTTGTGATCTGGACACTGACAAGGAAGTACACACATTTCATTTGGGCCCAAGATTCTAGTTTCACATGAAACTCTCTTTCTTTTGGTATGATTTTGTAGAATACCTTGCTAAGAAGATGATAGAGAAAATAAAGAATTACCAAGCTAAAAGGAAGTTCAGGTTTCCTTCCTTTCTTGCCCATATGTTGTTGCATCAGAACCCTGATTTCTTTGATAAGCATGTGAAGTTGTCTATATTTTACGAAAGGAATAGAAGGAAGTTGGTTTTTTCCTAGACTCCTCTCCTCTCTTCCACTTTTGACTATTATGCACTTTCAAATTATTTCTTGACTTTCATTTTGCAATACTTGCAAGGAGAAAATGGTATTAAACGACTCACTAAGATGCAAATAGGTTATATGTAGAACTTCATTCCTAGATGTGACTAGTTTTTCAGAGTGAACTTTACATTCATCCAGATGCAAGGCTTCACCGAGGAACCATTCCAATTTCTAACATGCATTACAAATCAATTGCTTTCCCTTGAAATGTTCCAGTAGGCATGCATTATTGATGTTACCTTTTGTGGAGGAAAATCCAAGAGGAAGAGATTGATCATCTATTTGATAAGCTTCAAAACAATGGCCTTGAAAAAGAAGGTGTGTCTATAGTTGCAAGATAAGTTGGCTCATCTAGGGTTGGTAATGGTTTGTGACAAATAGAGTTACAACCCTTTTAGTGATCTACCATATGAGCATATCAAAGTAACTCACAATTCTCAACCTTACTGGGAAAAGAGGTGTAGCCCGCTAAAGGATGAAGATGAATTATTGGTTGAATTGATCCACATTCCTATGGATGACGGTAGATCGCCATGGAATAAATTTTACTTCATTGTGGTAGATTATAATGCGAATAGCAAAATGGGAGCCACCCTATTCAATAAGTTAAGAAAAGAACAAGAGTGGAGTGTGGAAAGGATCAAAGCCTTCTAGGTGTATCACCAAGAGACAAAACAACTAGATGCTCCTTATGGTAGTGTGAAGGATGATGAGTAGTTTGATAAGCTATGGGATGATGAGCATCCTACTTCTGACTCAAGCACTACCGGGGCCAGTGACTCTGATGAGGAAGAGGAAGAGTAGGTGGAAGAGGAAGCCGAGACATCTACGTCCTCGACTTAGTAAAGGAGAAGGTGCATAGGGAAGCCTACTTATGTCACTTCAAATGTGTGACTGAATATATCAAGAGCCTTGTAGAAACTCACCTAGGTCTTGAAAACAAAAAAAGTGTCTCAGTAGCAATAGTCAGAGATTGTAAAGATACGGGACTCCCCGCCTGCTAAACGATAGTGTACAAAAATTGTCATGGGAGAAGGTTCACAAGAACCTACTGCAAGCCAAGTGCTCGCAATGAGCCAAGACTTCAAAGTAAGTAAGGAGATAGCAACAAGCAGAGCACCACCATCATCCAATCAGCAGGTAACATTCACTACTTCTTTTCTTACTTATCAATCTTTAGTATCCTCTGCTATCTTTGTGGCACCCCTCATTGCAAGTTTCATGCTTACCTTCTCTGTCTCTACTACAATGGTAGTGGAGGGTTTCTCCCATTTCACCCAAATAGGTCCATTTATCTTAACACCTTTGTGAACCCTAATACCAACCACTGCTGCCCAATCTCTCCTCGCCTCTCTTTTTGCAAGCCCAACTGCCATTGATACCCCTATTTCTACTGTTGTCTTGGGTCCGACCCACTATGCCCAACAAACAGACTCTACAATGACTACCCCATCACTGCAACTACCAATGAGCCCTTCTGCTGATTCACAAACTAAATTTTGGCAGGTTCCTTATTTCTCCCTAAAGACTATAAATCTCCCACCGAAGAAGACACAAGGGCCTACTACACTTACATTCCCTTTTTCCCTACCTCACAATGCAGCTATTGTAGGAAGTCTAGGTCAATATCCAAGCTAATTCATAACCCAAGGAGAAGCCACAAAGGAAGCACAAGCCCTCAGGATCTAGAAGTGAAAAGAAAAAGATGACAAAAGGGAGGTGGAGCCAAAGGTATATACTATATACAACGAGGCACATGAAATGCTGAATTTTGTAACCATGTATCCAAAGGTGGTCAAACCACAAGGGGAGATGCTACCAGATGATTACAAGATGTATGTCGTGGGACTTGATCTAAGAGCAGCCAAATTGTAGGACAAGGTAGAGCTCATGGAGGAAACTCAGCGGGTGGTGACCATAGACTTTCTCCAATCCGGCCGCCAGCTAAAGAAAAGGGAGGAGTAGCTAAAGCTTGTGAGGGAAAGGGTCAATTTCCTAGAGATGAGGGAAAAATCGTTGGAAGTAGAAATTGTGTGCTTATCAGAGAAAGTTCAGGAAACAGAGTTGGAGTGGAATAAACTCTAGGAGGAACTCACAAAGTCCCAATCCATTGATCCCACTCTAATCAATGAGCTGCAGATGAAGAACCAAGAATATTAGAGCCAATTGGCCCTAGAGGAGTAGAGTCTGCAACAAAAGGATGAAGAGCTAGCATTTCAACACACTCAACATGAGAAAAAGATGCAAGAGAAAGAGGTAGATTTTGAGGCCCAAAAGGCCCAATTGGAAAAGAAGCTTCAAGAGATGAAGTCTTCTCTTGACACAAATTTGGAAAACCACAGCCGAGTTCAGGAAAATTGGTCCAAAAAGCTAAGCAACATCGAGGGAATATTTGCATCCATAAATAGTAGAATTACAGAATTGATAGAGGATGTCGCCTCAAGGGATGTAGAGATTTCCCTTCTAACGAATGCTCCCTAGGCCCCTGATGCTCAGCTGGACATCATCCCAGTAGCTCAACAGCTATATATTTCACACTGGGAAAAGGTTAAGGCCTTCTGCCTAACACTACAGCCAATGCTGTAATATATGTCAGAGGCATCAATCTTGAGCCAGGAGGTCCATGGAGCCATTGAAAATTTTCTACAATTCATCATGGAAAGGGTCACCTAAAGCAAAAAAATTGCTAAATAAGCTATACATGGCTTCTGATGAAAATTTAGCAAAGGAAGGGATCGAGGATCAGAATGTTGTTGCCAAGATGGCAAACAAATTCATCCATTTCCACTCGGCCATCCTACATACTAATGCCTATGCAACTACCTTGAACCAGACTATGGATAGCATGTAGGAAAATTTCTCCCAGCTAACTAATATGGGAATGTCGTCCCCACTTCTTGAAGATGGGTCAACCGCCACAGCTAAGAAAATTGTGATTTTTTTTTAAAAGGAGTAGGACCACACCACTTTCCAGAGTTTCAAGTAGCCTCCTACCATCGTAGACATTTAAGGTGTCATTCATCTGGTTGTGTGACTACTTTCCCAATGCGAGGCAAGGGTCAATTTTCCTAAGGTGCTACCTTATAAAGAAATGCTTGATCTGAGTGGAGCATAGGAGAATCTGCGCGATATATCGAGACCATCTGAGGCTGACTGGCTGCCTCTATAGGCCACCCTTTCTAAACTCTAAGGATGGCACTCTGGTCTGTGAGCCATAGAAAATTTTGGGTTTCTTGTCCCTCAAGCGAAATGGCCCTAGCAGTCACCAAAAGCTATGAATATAAAATTCATCAGGCTCCCTTCAGGTTTTGTTTTTTCTAAGTACCGGCCCATGCCTCAAGTAAACATCATCCGCCCTCTTTGATAAATGAATTCCAACCTCTGCCACATGTCTACTTAGTGCTCTTCGAAGGGATTATTTCCTTCACTCTTCTATCGATTCCCACTATGTTTCCATGTGTCATCGCCATGCATGCTTAAAGGTTGCTTCCCCTTACTTTTGACTCGGGCTGCAACCTTGTGACACGTAGCCTTCATTTAAATATCCTTTGGCAGACCCCACAATCAGTGCTAATAAAAATCACACTTCCACATGTCTCCATAGCACAAGCATTCAATGGCGAGGGGAAGGAATGAACCACGAGCTGTAAAATACTGCCACGCGTCTCTTTAGCGAGTACTTATTCAAAGCAAAGGATGAAGTGAACTTTGGGTTGCGATATGATGTTGTGTGTTCTAACTGCCTATACTAGATGGTGACACTTGTTTGCATGGGACTACACCGGGACCATTTCCATCATTCCTAGGGGATGCACCTAGAAGGAGAGCAACCACATGCTATGTCTCGAATCTTTTTCCGTTACAATGGCCAAGGGGAATCATTGTTGCTGCATCATTGCTCAAGATACTAGATCTTTTCAGTTACTGCTCACCAGGCAGTGAGAATGCTTGCTATATATACTACTCTTGGCTTCTAAAGAGGGGTTCAAAGTTCAAAGTTCCATGAGTTCGAGAATTGAAAAAAATACAGAATCTTAGAAAGACACCAGGCCTTTTTACTGTTTTAGATTATTGTAAGAACTCACAAACTATGCCATTATTCAGCCTTTCTATTTTTCTTATGCTATTTGATAAACTTTATACTATTCCATTATCATTTTGAATGGTTCATTTGTAGAACTTTTATAATTTTAATGCAATTTTGCTGGCTTAGATCATTTCTTTGACTCCTCCTTTCAGTGAATTGGTGTGAAAATAATTTGATGTCATTGAATGCACTATTCATGCTTAAAAAATTTAGTTTCTATCATTCTTAGACATAGCAGATTGCTAAACAGACCCTTGAATCTATTCCCAAAGGATAGATTTATCGTGCCTTTATCTATATCCTAACACATTTCCTTAGTTATATTTTTATTTTATATATCTACTTCTATTTCCCATTCCAAAACCCTAATTACAGAAGAAGTCAGCTTCTTTAAAAACTTGGAGGTAACTCAATTTAGCACAATAGGTCCCCCATAAACTGATTTTTTCACAAAGGGTTTTTACCTTTCCAATTTTTGGAATCAACAGATAGGTCCTTGGGAGACTATATTTATAGATGGTGCAATGATAGATTGTGTCATTTGGATTGGTGCCACCTGGTGTTGCAATATCGGTGGCATGATTGGAGGATTTGGTACGTTGATTTGATTTATGATTGGGAGATTGTTTTGATTTTTTTGACTAAGAATGGGTAAAGGGGGTTTCCCTAAATTGAGGATTCGTGTGGATGTTAGTGATAGGGGGAAATGGTGCGAAGATGGGTGGTGTGTTCCCTTGATTAAATGATGATGATGAGGGATCAAAGATTCCCCCTTGTCCAAATAGTCCACCTTCTCCTTGTGAGGTCATGAGGAGAGAGACTTGTGTGTTAAGAGGATATGTTGATGTTGTAGAGAAGGTGGATGGGTTATTGGTGTCATGAAAGATAAGCAGAACGTATGGGTGTTTCAAATCTTGAGGGACAGATTGACCCAAGATGGTGTTTGTATCCAAGTCTTGGTTGTTTACAAGGGGATGTGTTTGAAGAGCATGAAGCAATGAACTCCTCTTGTTGATAATAGGTTGAGTTGGAGCAAGGGATGATGTAGGTTGTGGTATGGGTTGAATGATGTTCTAAAAGGAGGGTTTGAATGAGACTAGTGGCATAATCTCAAGAGGTTTCTCCACAATAGTGGTTACATCATAATCAAAATGGAGTTTAGCCCCTTCTTTTGCTAATTGTAGTATGTATTGTGAAGGATTAAGTCTCATCATCGCATTGGCAATTTTGTGAGTCTTAGGATTTTGGACCATTTTTATGATTTCATCTTGAGTCATTCCTAGGACATTGTTGGTAATATCCTCCATTTGGCAACTTTTCTCTTGAGTATCTTTTGGAAGTTGAGGAAGATTGAGTGTGGGATTGTTTGATCCAATTCGATCAATTTCAGGAGCAGTCTGACTCAAGTCAGTTGAAGTGGATGTTTCTTTGTTTGTTTCCATGTTATTTTTGTGTTGAGATCTAGTTTGGACCATAAAATAAGGATCAATTTTCAAGAATGTGGGAGGTGAACCTCTAACTCCCTATATTGATCTAAACTTTAGGTACAAAAAAGAAAGTCTAAGATGTTAAGGATCAAAGGATGGTGATGATAAAATGAAAGATGGGTGATGTGAATGATTGAACTCTTAAGAAACCTTGAAGGAGATACTAGACTTTAGGACTTTGGATTTTGGATTTTGGATTTGATAATGAACTCATCAACTCCAAGAGGTTAGATGTTGTCTTAGAATAAACTTGTCCACAAGGTGATAATTTAACTAAGTTTATGAAGAAGGATTCATCTACACACACCTAGTCAAACAAGATGATTTTGATTTGATTTTCCAAAAGTCTAGTATGAAGGATTTTTCCAAGATTTCAAGATTTTTTTGTGAGATGAGTTTGATTTTATGTTCGAGGATGGATGAAAGTGATGATTTTGATCCTAAGTGAATCTAGAGAGAATTTTTTTTACAAGACCTTAGTATTGAAGAACATGATATACTTCCTATGTGAGAAACTCAAACCTTTGAAAGAGACTTGGATTTTGACAATAGTAAAATGAATACAAATTGGGATTTTTCTTTGATGCACATTTGTAGAAATTAAAGACCAATCTCTCTCTAAATTCGTAAAGTGTTGAAAGATGTTTCTTGAGAGCTCTTGGACTAAGACTTTTAGACTTCGGTTTTCGGATTTTGATCTTATGGGAAATCATTTGAAAAAAACACATGTGAGGTTCAATTTGTCCTTTATCTTTGCTTAATGAGTCCTTTTTACCACAAACACTTTCTTGCTTAGTTTTTCAAACTAAATGTCTAATTTCCCAATTTATTTTCGTCCCACAAAGTCCATTACGTCAAAATCAAGAAATTCAAGTCAATAGTTCTCTAATGTTGACTTTAGTAAGAGAAAATTGAGATATAAATCCAAATGCTTAGAAGCCTCTAAGGATTAAATTCCTAGGGACAAGCAATAACACTTGGATTTTTCTAAGGTATTTTCTCCTCCTAAAGGGTTTGAAATTCTGATGATCTTGTTGAATGTTTGTTTTCCAATTTTTTAGATCCAAGCAAAGTGTTTTGATTCAAAAATGATGCACAACCCTAGGATAGAAGACACAATATTTGTTGAATTCCCACTTGGATAAACCAGTTATGCTTATTATTAGTAGATGATAAGAAGCTTGACCACACTAGCCCCCCTCCATGGCACACACTTCTTAGGTCAGCCAAGCTTCAGTTCTCATTAATCTCCCATGATGAACTTCTCATCTCTACTAAGAGACACAAAGATTTTTGGATGGCTTCAGAACAATATTCTTGCATCAACAAATAGTAAGGATTTTGCGCTCTATACAAATTGGTTCTTATTCAAGGTGATTAGGGACATGGCACCTTCCGAGTGTCCAACAAGCCACTAAAGGCTTTAATCAATCCTACTAGGGGCTCTTATAATTTTTACAATAGTACCCTATTCTGAAAGACACTGTACGGCTAAGGCCTACATACCATGAGGACTTGACAGTTTAGTCTTATCCATTTGTATACCATCCTGAGTGAAAATTTGGTTGGAGTCACCTTTGAATTGGTCTTAGGTAGGCCCCTCTAAAGGTAAAAAATACCAAGCAAGCATATATGTAGTTCGATCAATCTTTTTTTGCATGAACAAAGAGAGAACACGTGTGATATACTTAACACACACTAGCAAGATTTGTTCAATTTTAAGAAGCCCAAATTGAAGTGTGGAGGCAATATTTTAGACAACCTAATATCACCAAAAGAATTTTGATTCTCAAGATCACCATGAAGTAGGAGAGAAGTGCATATTCCTTTTAAATGATATTAATTTGTTAAAAAGATTACAAAACAAAGAAGACACATGCTCATTTTAAACCTCAAAAGTAGTAATGGATTCTTTTTATAGCACCAAGATGAAATGTTTGGAGTTGTTTGTTCAATTCTTAAATCCAAAACCAACTCTAGTAAGTTCCTAATGTTCTTTTTAACCCTTTGATTGTTCTTTTTAAAACCCAAACAAAATTTATTTGAGTCCTAAAGTTGAAGATAGCAATATCCTTAAAAATGGGATTATAATTGTTCCCAAAGTGTTTAAAAACACTTGTTACAATCATGTGATAATGCCATAAGAAGCCTTTCCTTCATTTCCTCCTTTCCTTCTTAATCACCTTCACCCTACAAACGCTAATTAGCCTATAGAAAACAGAGCCACAAGTGAGGTTAAAAGTCAAAGGTGATCAATATAAAAAGCACATGTTAAAACAAAACTGAAAAGTGACCTTTTACCCAACTCTAGTGTCACAATCCATGGAGGCATCGCTGTTTGGAGGAGTTAGTGCCACTCTAGTGAGGTTAGTGTCACTCTGTGGAAAAACAAAGACTACCATTGTGTCACTATTTCTCTTCAGCGTCACTCTTTGGAGTTTTTCAGATCCAATCATGAGCAGAATTATTGTAGCATCATGTTTTGGAGCAGTGATAATGTTGCTATATAGCGACACTGGACTGATAGCATCATTTTTTTACCTTCTCAACATTGTTGTTTCTTGAAAGCACAAAAATTTGAAAAAAGAAACAAAATTTGACAAAAAAATGTGTTAATTTTGAAAGGTGTGCCCTCCTTCTAGCGCCAAAATGTGAATGCTTGGTCTAGACCTACTCAAACATGATCAAACAATCCAATGTTAGTCAATAAACAAGTCTAAAACAATCATTCCCCATGCAATTCATTTAAACACAATGAACAAGAAACAAAGCAAAGTTAATCAAATGAAAGCTACTAAATCTTATTCAAAACATTCAAACCAGTATCCCATGGGGGAATTGATGCTCCTTTGATGTGGAAAGTATCCCTTTCCTAATTCCTTGCAAATCTTTCATGAACTTGATGGTGATTGTATGCTATAAATGATATGTTGGAGGACAAGTCCTTTTGGGAGGGAGAATTCAAAGTGATGGAATATTCCAAAGAGATGCCATTTTTGAATGGAAATAGGAGAATTAATAAATAAAACAAATTGATTTATATGTGCAAGTTGAAAAAGCTAGAGGATTTGAGGATTAGAGTTAGAGTTAATTAGGATTTAATTAACTTTAGATAGAATTAGTTGATATGACATTTGATTTAGATTTTTAGATTTATTTAAATCAAATGAGAGGAAAAATGAACATTAGTATTAAATAAAGTTTGATTTATTTAATTAAGTGAAGAACATTAGATTTAAATCAAATAAAGGTTAATTTATTCAATTTAAAGGAGATGACTTTAGGATTTAATTAAATAAAATGATATATTTAATCAAAAGAGGAACATTAGGATTTGATTAGATAAAATTGATTTATATAATCAAAGAGGAATTATGATTTAATCAAATAAAGTTGATTTATTTAATTAAAGGAGGAATCTCAATGAATTAATTAAATAAGGATTATTCAATTAATTGGTTAGTAAAGAAGTGATTCAGGGAGAACTGATGTTAGTAAATCAGGATTGAGTGAATGATATCAATTAGGATAATTTGAATGTCTACAGATAGGCCCTATGATTATGTAGAATACTTGTCTTAGGTCATTAATACCTCCCTTGTTTCCATTAAGAATAACAGTGATTCCATCAACTTCAAGCATTATTCTCTGCTCATGCATATGATACTATATGAAGGACAAGCAATGTGAATGTGGGAAGAGGAGATGAGAATCAAGGATTTGGATAGTGATGAGAATTATAGACTAGTGTAGATGTGGATGTCCATATGGGATAGTAGATGTGGGAGATCCCACTATTTATATTTTGAGGAATATATTTGTCAAACCCTTGTACACGTTACTTGGCCATAAATGTGACTATAATTTGTCCTTGGAAATATAGAGGTTCCTCAGACCAAAGAGAAGGGCCCTAAAGGAAAGATAAGCCACAATTGGGGGCATTGGTATGCATTTGAGGATTTTACTATGATCAACATATATGAGTTCAAGGTAGCTCCATTCTTACTGCCTAAGATTGTGTCAGATAGGGTTGCATACATTGAGATTGTAAGGCAATTGGCCTATTCAGCCTTCATGCACCTCAAAAGCTATGGAAGGAAAAATTTTATGCCTTCTACTCTATGTTTTGGTGACTTTTCCATCATTGTTGATACATGGTATGAATCAATTGGTAGAAAAATAGATTATTATGGCTTGCCATTGGGAAACAAGAGGGGGAATTTTGACCCAAAGCACTTTATTTATGATTCCAAGATCTCATAGAGACTAAAAGGATATGAACATGAATTCTTCGTGGATGATGTCATTAGGAATTATGATGAAACTCAAGTGATGGTGAGGAAGGTTTCTTAGAACAAAATAGTTATCAATGAGGGCTAGAGAAAAAGAAATAATCCATTATATGTAGAAGTTTTTCATGAAATACAAGACCCTATGGAAAGGATTGATCAATTGATCTTACATGAAGAAGAATTGACTAAAGATGTACCTCTCGTAGCTTTTAAAAGAAGAAGAGATACTGGTTCTAGGAAACAAGTTGAGAACATAGTTCCTTTAAGTCATTTATCACCATAGCCTACTCCAGAGGTCTTTTCAGCTAATACTCCTTGTTGGAAAAACAAGGATAGACAACTGAGAGGGGGGGGGGCTGAATCAATTGTCATAGATTATTTAAACTTTTCCAACTTAACTTAACTTAATCTCAAATCTGATGCATGAACAATAAACCATAAACAATCAACACATCAAAAACATAGAGAACACTAATATTTTTACGTGGAAACCTTGTTAGGGGAAAAACGACAGTGGATGTTAGTCCACAATATTATACCCTATTAAAAGTATAGCGAAGAATAATGGAAATCCACATGCATTCAAGCACACTGCCTAGAGCTCACTACTCAAATACAAGAGGGCTCACTTCCCAAAGAAGAGAAATTTAGATTAGATCTATAGGGTATAAATTGAGAAAATAGCTTCTCCAAAAGCCTAATTACAGTTCCAGTTAAGCACATAAATACTCCTTCACACTTCGCTCAAACTTCTTCACAGTCTGCTTTGCAATCGAATGATTAGAACACTATTCACACATCTACACTTTCTCTGGCATACATTTACTCTTATGCACTCTACACTTTTCTTAAACAATCACTCTTATATATCTGTAAAATGAATTTCATCAACAACTTCGTCGACCAAAAGAAATATGAAAATATAAAACATATATGCAATGTCAACCCTAATTTACAATTAATTTTTTAATGTGAATCAAACACCATCGGCCAATATTATGTTGTGGCCCAAAAAACCATCCTCGAGCATGCAAAACATTTAAATTTTAATCTCCAAGGATCCACAACATGTTACAACCACCATGTTGGCCAAGAATATGAAAACCCAAACACACATGAGAAAAATCTTTGACCAAAAACACACTGATCAATGTGGACATGCCACAAAGATAGAGAATGGTCTAGAAGCATCCACAAGCAATGAGAAAAAACAAATAAACATCCACAACAACTGAAATTACTAGAATCATATCAACTTCACTCAGGAATGCTAACTGAAACCACATAAAAATTGTCAGAACACAACTATTCATAACACAATCAAAACTTCATGCGTACCTTTGAAAATTATGGTGAATAAACTAGATACTCTCATAAATAAACCCTTTATTCCACCATGATTGATCATTAACGTATTGAGCAAGACACCTTCATGACTTTCACTATTCTACTAGCAACTTGCAACTCTTTCTTTAACAATTTTCTCAATATCCTCAACATATACAACCTTCAATACATCAATGTTAATAGTGTTGACATCAATGACAACCACATATTAGCAACACAATCACAACATCCAACAATATCCCCCTTTGGCTTTGATGGCAACACATGATGTGAAAAACACCATCAATGCAACTCTCAATCAACACTTACTTCCCCTTAGATTCTGACTCTTCTTCCTCAACTTCTTCTACATGAACTTCACCCCATAAGGATCTTCTCCCCAGATAATTCATAGCTTTTCACATGACTCTTCTCCCCCTTTGAAATCAATGGAAAATATAAACATTATCTTCCCACATAAAAGCTTTGAACCACATATATGCACATCTGACTACTCCCCCTAAGTAGTAGCCACAGAAACATAAATCTAGATCAGAATATAGCTTTGAAGCATATGGATTGATGCAAGTAAATTCATCTCTAGTTCATATCAGGAGGGGTAATCACCCTTAGCATCCCTCTGAGATACTAAAAAGTATCCTTTGGAAATGGCTTGGTGAAAATGTCTGCAACCTATTCTTTGGTAGGAATATACTCCAATCTGACTTCTTTCTCATTCACTTTCTCCCTCAAAAAGTGAAACTTAATTGATATATGCTTGGTCTTAGAGTGTAGCACTGGATTCTTCGATATGTTTATTGCAATTGATTTATCATAGTATATGGTAATAGGTTCATCATATACTACTTTGATATCTTTCAGCATCTATTTCATCCACATCACTAGAGTACAATTACTTGCAGCAGCAATATACTCTGCCTCAACAGTAGATAAGGAAATGGAATTCTGCTCTTTGCTCAACCAAGACACTAGCTTCTTCAGTAGGAAGAAAGCACCACCACTAGTACTTTTCCTATCATCTACATCTCCTACCCAATCCACATCAGTATATGCACTCAATGTAATATCATCATCTTTAGGATACCAAAGCCCAAAATCAATTGTTCCTTTCAGATATCTAAAGATTCTCTTTACAGCAGTCATATGAGATTCTTTTGGATCAACCTGAAATATAGCAACCATACATATAGCATTCATGATGTCTGGTCTAATCTGAGTTAAGTAGAGAAATCCACCAATCATTGACTTGTATTTGTTCAATTTTCCTTAGGAGAATCATCATTCTATGTTAACTTGCATCCGATTACCATGGGTGTACCAATAGGCTTTGAGTCTCCCATGCCAAACTTCTTTAGTAACTCTCTCACATATTTGGATTAAGATATGAAAATCCCATTGTCTAATTGAGTGACTTGCAATGCCAAAAATAATTTCATCTCTCCAATCATACTCATTTCAAATTCACTTTTCATTTCATCAGCAAACTTCATACATAAATCATCATCTCCTCCAACAATAATGTCATCAACAAAGACTTCGATAATCAACTCTTTATCATGATCCAACTTAAAACAAATTGATGTCAACAATACCTTTATTGAATCCAAGCTTCAGTAAGTATTTATCAAGTCTAGCATACCAGGCTCTAGGAGCTCGCTTGAGCCCATACAAAGTTTTCTTCAATCGACAAACCATGTCTCCCTTGTCAGTCAATTGAAATCCATCTAGTTGTTCAACATATACTTCTTCTAACTCACCATTTAGAAAAGTTGACTTCACATCCATTTTATAGACTTTATAGTTCCTATATGCAACATAAGCAAGAAATAATCTTACAACTTCAATTCTAGCAATAGGGGCAAAGGTTTCTTCAAAATCAATACCTTCCATTTGTGAATACCCTTTGCATACTAGTCTTTCTTTATTCTGGACCACTTCACCTTGTTCATTTAGCTTATTCTGAAGGACCCATTTAGTACCAATCACATTTTTATCTTTAGGTCTGGGAACAAGAATCCATGTATCATTCTTTTCAATTACCATCAGTTCTTCCTTCATAGCTTCCATCCAGTATTCATCATTACAAGCTTCATTGAAATTTTTAGGCTCAGTTTTGGAAATCAAGAAATACTCTTCTACAATCCTTCTTCTAGTCTACACACCTTTATTCTTGTCTCCTATAATTTGATTCTCTGAATGATTCAATCTCACATACCTCATAGTTTTAGGATTCACTCACACTTTTGGTTCTTCTGTTCTTTCTTTTGCACTTCCACTTGTCTCTCCTTCTTGACTTTCTTGATTTACCAGAACAACTTGAACTTGATTATGTGTCTGAGAATTCTTCCCTTTGTCTGAACTATCTTTTTGGTCATCTAAATCATATCCACATTATCTAGATGATCTAGCAGATTCCTCATCAACTCTGACATTTGCACTTTCAACCATTTTTCTCAATCTTCTGTTATAGCACTGGTAAGCCTTGCTCTTGGTAGAGTAAGCTAGAAATATTTCTTCATCACTCCTTGCATCAAAATTTCCTATGTCCTCATCTCTCTTAATGTAGCACTTGCTTCCAAAAATCTTAATATATTTAATAGTAGGCTTATAACCAAACCATAGCTCAAAAGGAGTCTTACTAGAAATACCATTAACATTTACCCAATTTTAAGTGTACATAGTAGTGTTTACAACTTCTCTCCAATAGATGTGAGGCACATTTCCTTAAATCATCATCGTTCTAGCAACATCCAAAATTGTTTTGTTCTTCTTCTCTACAACTCTATTTTGTTGAGGTGTTCGGGGAGCAGATAACTGTCTTTTGATTCCATGCTCTTCACAAAAAGAATTGAACTCCTTGGAGGTGAACTCACCACCTCTGTCTGACCTTAGGCACTTTATCTTTAGACCTATCTCATTCACTTCCATAGCTTTGAAACCTTTTAATTTCTGTAATGCTTCACATTTTTCTCTTAAGAAAGCAACCCATATCATCCTAGAGTAATCATCAATAAGCAACATAAAATACCTTTCTCCTTGTAGACTTATGATTCTAGAGGCACCACATAGATCAGCATGCACCAGCTCTAGTATTCCATTAGAATGATGCTTTTTCCTCTAAAAAGAAACTCTAGTCTCTTTACCCATATGAAATTCCTAATATATTGTATTAGTAGGCTTCACTAGCTTAGGTAGATCTCTTACTGCTTGAATGGTGCTTACCTTGACAATGTTATCAAAATTCACATGAAACAGCCTCATATGCCATAACCAACTTTCATCTACTTGAGCAATTAGAAAACTTACATTACCAGCACTCAGGTGAAAAATATTACCTCTTGTCTTTGTACCTAAAGCAATCATATTTCCAGTACTTCCAGGTATCCTGCATCTTCCATCTTTGAACTAAAGATCATAACTCTTTTCCACCATTTGTCCAACACTCAATAGTTTATGCTTTAAGCCTTCAACATAAAGGAAATCATCAGTGTTATGTTTACCACCAAGTCAAATAGATCCTCTACCACAAATCAGACCAACATTGCTATCTACAAATCTTACAACCCCACCATCATATTTCTCTAGACTTACAAATTTTCTTTTGTCACCAGTCATATGATGTGAGCATCCATTGTCAATAACCCACTCATCCTTTTCTTCAATTCAAGCTACAAGAGCTTTCTCAACTTTAGCAGATTCAGTAGCCATTGGACCATTTTCCTTGATAGCAATGAAAACCCATTCATCTTCATTTCCATTTTCTTTATCAGATTCTTCATCAGTCACACCTTCTTCAGCAAAATAGCACTTCTTTTGAAATCTAGGTTTTAAGGCTTAGACCTAGGAACTTTTTCAAGACACCTTAAAGCAAAATGACCTATTTTACTGCAAGAGAAAAATTTAATAGGAAACTTTCCTTTATACTTACCTTGTCCTCTGCCTTCTTTCTTCACAATTAATGCTTCCAGCTCTTCAACCTCTCTCTCTTCTTCTTCAAGTTGTTTCATCTCTTCCTCATACTTGAATGTTTTTCTAGAAATTTCTCCGAGATCATATATTTACATGTTTCTTCTGGATACAAAAGCCTTAAACGTAGATTTGGTCTTAGGGGCAGAATCACAAAATTCACTTAACTCAAAGGTAGCAAGTTTACCAATTAGCATATCCCTTGTCACATTTGTTGCTGATTTTAACTCTTCAATAGAATGATCATTTGACTTGTAAGAGGGAGGAAATGATCTAAACACTTTAGCTACAATTTCTTATTCATCCAAAATACCACTGACACATCTAATACCCATCACAATTTCATTTACTCTTTGCATAAAATAAGAAATATTTTCATCTTCACCCATTTTCAAAATTTCATACTTTCTTTTGAAACTCTATAGCTTAGCGACCTTCACATGTACATCTCCTTCATACAAAGTCTCCATTTTCATCCAAATCTCATAAGTTGTCTTCAAACCTATCACATTTATCATTTTCGAATCCATCAGAGCACTCGGCAAAGCTTCAATAGCCCTAATATTAGTCTCAGCTTCTTTAATCTCATCAGGAGTGGAAGGACCATTCTGAGGAATAGTATATCTGTTCTTTGTAATTTTCTAGAAGGGTTCACCAATTCACCTCAAATGACACTCCATTTTGGCTTTGCATAGAGAGTAGTTTTTTCCATCTAATCTAGGGTTGTCCTTCATGTATGATGCCATCTCGAATCACCTCAAGCTTTTAAACTTCTTCAGAGGAACCTACTCTAATACCAATTGTTGGAAAAACAAAGACAAACAACTAAGAGGGGGGGTGAATCAGTTGTCACAAATTATTTAAACTTTTCCAACTTAATTTAACTTAATCTCAAATCTGATGCATGAACAATAAACCATAAACAATCAACACATTAGAAACAAAGAGAACACCAAGATTTTTACGTGGAAACCCTATTAGGGGAAAAACCACGATGGATGTTAGTCCACAATATTATACCCTGTTAAAAGTATAGAGAAGAATAATGGGAATTCACATGCATTCAAGCACACTGCCTAGAGCTCACTGCCCAAAGAAGAGAAATTTGGATTAGATCCATAGGGTATGAACTGAGAAAATAGCTTCTCCAAAAGCCTGATTATAGTTCCAGTTAAGCACAAAAATACTCCTTCACACTTTGCTCAAACTTCTTCACACTCTTCTCTACAATCGAATGATTAGAACACTATTCGCACATCTGTACTTTCTCTGGAATACATTCACTCTTATGCACACTATACACTTTTCTCAAACAATCATTCTTATATATCGCAACATGAATTTCATCAACAACTTGTCAACCAAAAGAAATATGAAAATATAAAACATACATGCAATGTCAACCCTAATTTACAATTAAATTTTTAATGCGAATCAAACACCATCGACCAATATTATGTTGTGGCCCAAAACAACATCCTTGAGCATGCCAAACATTCAAATTTTAATACCCAAGGATCCACAACACGTTACAACCACCATGTCGGCCAAGAACATGAAAACTCGAACACACATGAGAAAAATCTTCGACCACAAACACATCGATCAACGCAGACATGCCACAAAGATAGAGAATGATCTAGAAGCATCCAAAAGAAACAAGAACCAATAGAGAAACATCTGAAGTAGCTGAAATTACTAGAATCACATCAACTTCACTTAGGAATACTAACTGAAACCATAGAAAAACTGTCAAAACACAACTGTTCATAACACAATCAAAACTTCACGTGGACCTCTGAAACTTTTGGTGGATAAACTAGATACTCTCAAAAATAAACCCTTTAGTCCACAACAATTGATCATCAATGTATTGAGCAAGACACCTTCATGACCTTCACTATTCCAATGGCAACCTGCAACTCTTTCTTTAACAATTTTCTCAATATCCTCGACATATACAACCTTCAATACATCAATCCTAATAGTGTTGACATCCATGACAACCATATATCAGCAACATAATCACAACATACAACACCCCTATTATTATTGAGGATGACATTGAGGAAGAGGACGAGGTTACACAGATCACCATTCCCACTGTTCCCCAATATTAAGTGCCTCTAGAGAGGAATGTGATCACCTTTGAGGCTTCTAAAGAATTTTCTAATGATGTGATACATTGTGCCAACCATGAGTTCATTGAAAATGATACATTTTTTCAAACCCATAAGTTTAAAACCTTCATCTATGAGTATAAATGAAGAATGATTAGAGAAAAACTAAAAGAAATCAACCCTAAAAAAGAAGTAGATTCCTTGAAAGAACTCCAATATGAGGTTGATAAAGAAATGGATAATATGAATCCTAAAAGAGGAAGATTACTACTACAAGATATTGGGGTCATGCTTCTTCTAGGGTGGGACATCAGCTCGGCCATAGTATTTGATAGTTTCCTAAAAAGAGAAAGAAATGCCTTGAAATTGATAGATGAGGCCAATGATAAGATATACACTAGATTAGGATATAATCCTGATAATACTACTCTGCAGATTTGGGCCCTTTACCCACCAGGAAAGAGGCCTTCCCTTATCAATAATCATGATTATATCTTTGGTCACTTTCTAGTACAAAGAGTGGGGAATACAGACCCAATGGAGACTGTTGATCTAAATGTAAATGTGGACAAGTTCACTAAGGCTCAAATTCAGAAATTGGTCAGAGATAATAAGGGGTTGACTGATGAAAATGAGAGATTGAAGCAAGAAGTAATCAACTATAGAGATAGATTACCTTCCTCCTCAGGGCCTTACTCACCATTGATTGAATGTGAAAGGAAAGTACTTGAAGCAATGTTTGACTACCTACTGGAAGCACAAATATGAAATTATTCAAAAAGGGCAAGAGGAATTGAAAAAAAAAAGACTACTATATTTGAAATGGCATCCGAACTGGTGTGTAGGAGATTTTATGTAATGATTAAACTTGCTAACAAATTCTGGGATATCCATGACAAAACCTATGTAGCTTTTCAAGAACATAATAGGTTATGTGATAGAATGAAGGAGGTGGAACTACAAATAAAGGAAAAGAAAGGTGATAACAAAATTATACTTCAAGAAAATCAAGAGCTTATGAATACACATGATAGCTTCCATAACATACTAACACAAGAATTGAGTGACTTCAGTTAGTCACTAAGTATGGCTCTGCCGAATTTCTTTGAGGAAACAAACTTAAAAGACCAAGATGTGTGGAAGGATGAGATAGCCCAATATCTTCTGATAGATCTTGATGAAATTAATGATGAAGATAAAGTTCTTGAGAAAACACACATGTGCAACTACAAAAAATCTTTGAACTTGAGTATGCAATGAAATATATCATAAACAATGCAGACACTTATACGAAGATAGGATATATCGAACAAGTGTCAAAAATTAATTTATTCATTACACGTGTCAAGTAGGGAGTGATAGAGTACCAAATTTTGGCGATCGTGGGTGTACTATCATGGATCATGAGCCTTGAATAGGTCTTAAGTGATCATGGGAACTTGTTGGAGACTAACGAATCATGGTGCATCCACCAGTAAACTACTAAGTTTTTATGTTTATGTTCAAGTTCTTAGTTATCAAATGATGTAACCTTTTGTGAATGGGCATGCAGCTTGTTGCTTCCCATATAATAAGGGAAACCAAGGCCCAGTTTTAAAAAGAATCATAATCATTATCATCATTATCAGTAGTAGATAGGCAACATTAGTATAGCACATTCCATTCATCCATTCCATATCTCAAAAACTTATGCTATTAATGTACATCTTTTGAAGAAATATAATGGAGAAGAGTGTTTATAATCGGTGATCTACTTCCAGTGTTCAACTATTGTGTTATTATTAATATTTAATATGTTATTTGGATATCTCTCGAGTGGTCTGCCTATGCTATTCAAATTAAGTATATCAACATATATTTAACTTGTCAATGTATACACCTAAAAATGGTCACATCACATAGTCTGGTAATTAATTAAATATTTTTAATATTTAATTAAATCTCTAAGTTCAATCTGCATATAAATAAATTTAAATAATTTATTTATATTGTTCATTCTTTTGTTTTGATTAAATAAATAAGTTTATTTAATCACTTTTCTTATTCATTTCTTAATTAATTAAATAAACATTACGATTTATTTATATTAATTGTCATTTAATCTTGGTTTGAATATTTTATTCAAATAAAGATTAAATTCTTCTAATGTCTATTCACAATTAAATATTCTAAATATTTAATTAAAATCTTCCAAAGTCACATCACAATTAAATATTCCAAAATATTTAATTAAATCTTCTATAGGTCTAAAATCAAAAATCAAACTCACATAAATGACATTAAATAAATTTATTTATTTAATTAATTTGGGGATTATCTTCAACAACCATGAAACAAACCTCCAAAACAGAAAAATTAAATTTCTCTGTTCCTGTGCAAGATTGTTCCTGTGGGTTGAAGACAAGGCTCCATTCTTCTCTCCAACCTCCCAACATTCTCCATCTTCTTCTCAACCTCTCCATCTCTCACCATTCAAACTTACTAGACAATCTTACAGCCATTGATCTTTGCCAGCCAGGATTTTTCCTGCAAAAAGCTATAAAAGGACTGCCGAGTCTTTGCAATCACAGAGAAGCTTTCAATAGAAAAACTATAGTCAAATAGCTTTCAAGCATCCATAGCATAGTCTGTTAGCATTCATAGATTGTAGAATCATAGCATATCATGGCCAATCATTATCATAATTTAGTTTTAGAAGCATCCATAATCCACAGCCCCTGTGCATAATCTACAGCCCCTGTGCATATCCGTATCAGCATTTTACTCCATCAGCATATAGGATAGAGTAGTATTCCCCTTTGCATACTCATTCTATAGGTTGCCATTCTGAGAAGCTTTGCTTACACAATCTGACAGCAGCAGCTTCAAACAAATCCCTGGAGATAGAGGAAGATGGAACGGCTCTGAAGAAGTCTTGTTTGTTTGATTTCATTTCAAATTATCTCACTTTCTTCAGTTTAATGTTTCATTTATGTTTTTTTGTTATTTCATTTTTATACTAACATATTTACCACACATTTTTGGCGCCCACCATGGGGCTCTTGCCCCAATTTTAACATTTTATTGCAGATTTTTCTAACAAGTTACGGCCAAAAATAGTGGATTAGCGCAATAAACATGCTTCAGCAAAATTCATACCCAATTCAGCACCTGTGAAGCATCTTGCAGCACCCATAAAGCATCCTGCAACGCCCGTGAAGCATCCTGCAGCGCCCGTGAAGCATCCTACCGTGCCCGTAATTCATCCTGCAGCGCCCGTGATGTCTATTATAAAGCACTTTTGAAAAGGCTACAAATTGTAAATTGTAATTTAAATACAGCTTGACTGAATCCGACACGACCACGGACAGTAAGGACTTTACTAAGAATGAAGCAATCCTAGGGTAGTCACATAATTAAAAATGAAGCAATCCTAGGGTAGTCACATAATTAAAAATTAAGCAATCCTAGGGTAGTCACATAATTAAAATCAAGCAATCCTAGGATAGTCACTTCACTTTCAATTGTGGGCTAAAAAGAACTCCATGTTTTTGTGAAGCAACATCTTCACCTAGCATAGCAAATTCTTTATTTAGGCTTAAAATTGAATCTTTGTTTGCTTTGCTTTAAACGGTGATAGGCCTATGCTCTCCCCTTAACTGGGTGATCAGAATGCCAAACTCATCTATTTCATTTCATGCAATTTCAAGTTTTGTTAAAACCTTTTAGAGAGCCTACTCTTGTGGGAAAAAGTACTCACCCAAGAGGAACGACTCAAGTGGGTTCAAGCCAAAGCCAGGCTATTCCACCCCACTATAAAATTTAAAGAAAATTTGGGGAAACCCTCTTTTGACGGTAGTGTGCATTGATAACCATTCCCAAAGCCTTTGTTCTAAAGGTAGGGAGGTCTCTCGAGGGAGTATATCATTTGTCGCACTGAACGGAAACCCTTACTATGAACTTAGTGTAGTATCCAACCGAAGTCAGTTTCTGAACGTCATGATAATCACAGTGCAGGGGAGGGAAGAATCTACCCCCAAGATACTCACCATATAACTGCCAAGGATTGTTTGCTTAGGGGATCCAGTATCCACTTCCGTCACTCTGAGTATGCATCTGGAAAAGACAAAAACACGGGTGCCCTTTCGGGGGTGACATGGTTGTGTGAGTCGACGCAGTTTTAAGATGTGGGTTGTTGATTACTATGATGACCTACTTGAGAACTAAGAGTGAGTCTGTTTGATCTATCTATCATGTGTAAAACCTATTAAAACAATTTTTGAAAAACATTTTGATCATACACTTGATGTTTAGTATAGTATTTAAAACAACTATTCTACAAATTGTTTGATGTGTTTTCAATACATTAATTCAGTAAAGATCATCCAAAATTCACAATTACCTTGATTACTCTCATGTTAAGAGATTGGAAATCCACAACCTTCGTTAAGAAATCCATTTTCAAAAGGATCAAAAATCCAAAGAAACCCCTTTGCTACAAGAAACTATTGAAGAAAAGACGATTCTTGTACCAAAGTCAAAAGGTTTTACTCAAATACAGAACCTTTCTTCATCGATATCATGACTGTGTTAGAGGCTTCACTGATGATTATACTATAGAACCTTTGTACTCGCAAGCTTTCTTTCAAAGAAGAGCCCTTTCTCAAAGGCACAACCATAGTCAACATATTCATTTTTGTTATATTCCCCAACCTGCAATTGAATATTCTACTCATCCAAATCAATTTCTACAATAGAGAACTCAATCGCATTAGGCATTCATCACAAAATCCATCCTTTTACAAAGCTATGATCAAAACTTCATAAAGTGCAAAATCATCCTTTTCTTGATCTTTTGCTTAAATTCCCACCAATAGGATTTTCATCCTTTCAATTAGGGAACAACATAAGCTAAAGGTTAGAAATCTTTCAAGTCATAGAATTTTCATTCTATCCTGACTTTTATTTCCATCACAAGTTGCACTATTTCATTCTTTTGATCAAAAGTGAGTAGAATTTGGAACAAAACTTATGCCTGTCTTCACGATATCTCAAAAACACATGGAAAAAGACGAAGGAGAAACCACTACAAGCAAAATGGGTGACCATAATGAGAAAGAAGAGGATACATTTAATATTGACGAATTAACAGAAGAAAAGCTTCAAGAAGCAGAGCAAGATCCCCAAATTCCATACTCTTATGGAAAGGATTTTAGAATGAAATAAAGAAAGATATTTTCTTTCATTAGCTAATCAAGGAGCTAAGTTACCTCACAATTTTGATATAGAAGGGATTAAACAGAATCCTAAAACTCCTCCTAATGACTTTAGTGCCCTTACTCAATAGATAAAAGAATTACAAGGGCAAATAAAGGAGATGCAAGGGGGTGCAACAAAGAAGTATGTTTTGGATGACATATCTCCTTATCCATTCGATAGGAGTCTTCAAATGACCCCTTTTCCAAAACATTGTGAAATCCCTAAATTTGATAGGTACAATGGAAAAACTGATCCCATTGAACATGTGAGGGATTTCCGAAATATGAGTCTAGAATTTTCCTCTGACGATACCTACTTAATGCGATTGTTTCCACGAAGTCTGGGTGCACAATCCATGGAGTGGCTTTCCAAGATCACTCCCCCCATCAAAACCTTTGAGGAGTTAATAAATCAGTTTATATCACAATACTCCTATAACATCCAACACCAGATAACAATGCTTGATCTTTGTAAAGTGAAATAAAAAGTAGGAGAATCCTTCACTACGTTTTTGCAAAGGTGGAGAAGGTTGTTTGCGCGATATTCCTATCCTATTCCTAAAAAGGAAAAGATGGATATCTTCATCAATAGCCTAGATCAAGAATTAAGCTATAGGCTTAACCTTCATTGTCCTTATAACTTTGAAAAATTCATTGAAAACACGATTACCATTGAAGGGGCTTTGGTTAAACGAGGAGTGATAAAACTTGATAATCCAAGTACATCCAACCAAAACAACAACAATAAAACAAGGTTTTGGAATAGAAATAAAAATGTTGTCAATGATGGTATAGTAGATGCAAATAATCTACGAACAAGACCCTTTGTTTTCAACCTATCAAGTACTCCACGAAACAATCAACAAGCAAATACCAATCAACAAGGAAACAACAATCAACAAGGACAAAACTCCAAGCAAGAAAGCATGACCAATCAAAAAACCAAGGATAATCGTGGTAATTTCAATAATAATCTTGGCAATACCAAAACATCAAATCCATCCAGACCTCCATTCTTTTCAAATCGATGGAATTTTACCACTTTGGGTCAATCTCTTGAGTCTTCTCTCATGGAGCTTCTTGATAATAAGGTTATCACCTTACCACCACAAAGAGATTATGAGCCACGAGTCAAACCACCATCATGGAATGACTCGTATTATTGCAATTATCATCAATTTAAAGGTCATAGAATGAATAATTATCAAGCTTTGTGAAATATAGTACAAGATTTAATTGACAATGGCACCATTACAATTGAAGGACATCATACAAATGACAATCATCAAGCATTCAAAGATCCTTTACCGAACTATCAAAAGGGGGAAACATTAGATGCAAAAGCCAAAAGCATACATAATGTTGAAGACAATATAATCTGTCACATCTATGTAGATGATCAACGGGTTAATGTTATCAAAATCAAGGGAAAACAAGAATATCAACAGGTTAATGTGACTACGAGAGGACAAGCAAAAGTTGTTTTAAAAGGAAGTTCATCTAAGACAACTATTTCTCCTCCAAGTCATTATAATCTAGTTGATCAACTGAGGAAAAAATCAGCTCAAATCTCCATCCTTGAACTTCTCAAAATATCCCCATACACAAGAATATTTTAGAAGAAGCTCTTGTAAACACAATGACACTGACTGGATGTAAACAAATTTCAAGCCATGGTGGGACATTTGTCTTCCCCCACTTGTCTTTCATTTTCTGAAAAAGATGATGCCTCTATGACACATCCACATAATTCATCGCTCTATCTTGAAGTCATGATCCATAAACACTGAATCAGACGTGTCTTAATAGATGGAGGAGCTGGTTTAAACATTTGTACCTTAAAGCTAATACATGCCTTGGGAATATCAAAAAATTCTATTGATCCACGAAGGAAAATAACTATCAAGGCATATGATGATGAAGAAAGAGCTTCTAAAGGACTAATAATGCTACCTATCAGAGTGGGACCTGTTGTGAAAAATACCTTTTTTCAGGTTCTAGATCGGGATCTTTCCTATAACATACTTTTGGGTCATCCATGGATTCATGATATGCAAGCAGTACCATCAACATATCATCAATGCCTCAAGTTTCCGTATGATGGACAGGAAATAACTATACAAGCTGATTACAATAGCACAAAAACTTGTTCAAACCTCCGAGCAACTCAAGATGCCTTTGTGCCACATAATAGGGAGGCTCTTGTTGTTTCTTCTTTCAATCTACAAGGCCAATTGCAAGAACTGACAAAGAATCTTGACACTAAGCTAAATTTTAAAGACAAAGGGGTAGGTGAATATTCACTATCTCTTTCTACCTTACCTCCTTCTCCGAAGTCACATGGTCAACCAACCTTATCAAATCAAAAGATTGCAACATCCTCTACATCCCGAGCTTCTGTGCCAATCACAAAGTTTGATGGAAAATTCATTATTAAAGCCAACACCACAGAGGAAGAAGCTGAAGATAGGGACATCCTAAGTTGGCTATATAAAGATGAAGATGAATCTCTCTTGCACATTAAATTACCTACAGAACAATATGGTAAGGGGTACGCTATCATGTAGAAAATGGGCTATGAAGGAAATGGTCCTATAGGAAAAAGAAGAGAAGGAATCGTGGAGCCAATTCAACCTATTTCAATACATCCAAATGATAAAATAGGACTTGGATATGGTAAAGATACAGAAGACTCTACTTCATAGCAAGCACAACCAACTCATGAAGGAGGATCAATTTCAGATAAACCCCATGAATCAGTTTTCCAATTGTAGAACGGTACAGATACTGATTCTAATGAATATGAATGGGACACCATTTATAATGATGAATTTTGGAGAGACAAACAAGTTGATACCATACACAAATATGCACCCGTTCTCATACAAGGAGAAGGTTTAAGGCCTCCACTTGATTATGTTTTACAAAATGATCATGACTCAAGTGAGGACGAATAAGATTTTAACAAGATTGACAATAAACAAGAGAATACCATCATAGACCTTGTCTACCATGAAGATGACAACCACATAATGACTTTGACAGCTCAAGACCTTATCTAACCTAATGAGCCCATGCCTTTAGTTTATCCAGAACTTATTGATTGGGACAATGATGCACCTATCCATATCCCTAAATTTCGTGATGATGAGGACATTATAAATTTCCTTTGTTCCTCTAATGAGGAAAAAAATTGTTTCACCCAAGAATTTCATACTCACGATTTTGATGAGGGTGTCAAGTCTCTTAGCTGCAAAATAAATGAAATAATAGATGGATCTATCAGTGAAAAATGAAAAATGGCAGTGGTAGATCACAATAAGAGAAAAATAAAGAGCGAATCCGACAGTGAAAACCTTTCTGAGGCACTGAAGGATGAGAAACTTGACACTCTTCCCAAGCATTATCACGAAAGATCTTCTATTTTGATCGAACCAACAAAATCAATCAACATAAGTACAGCATAGCAGCCAAAAATCTTGCAACTTGCAGCATCATTAACAGTCGAGGAAGTACTAAAATTCATGGAGTTCTTGAAGGAGAATCAAATCAACTTTGCTTGGTCATATGCTAATATGCCAGGGTTAGATCCTAATCTGATAATGCATCATTTATCTATAAACGCAGGGTCAAAACCCGTGAAGAAAAAACTCAAAAAAATGCATCCACATGTTGCATTATTGGTCAAAGAAGAATTAAAGAAGCTTTTAGATGTTGGGTTCATTCAGACTATTGACTATGCAGAATGGATTTCCAATATTGTACCTATTTCAAAGCCAGATGGAAGGATTAGAATTTGTACAGATTTTAGAGATTTGAACAAAGCTTGTCCCAAAGATGACTTCCCTTTTCCAAACATAGATATGATTGTTGATTTAACTACTGGCCATGTAATGTATTCATTAATGGATGGATTTTCAGGATACAACCAGATAAAGATTGCACCAGAGGATCAAGATAAAACAGTGTTCACATGCCCTTGGGGTACCTATTGCTGGAACGTAATGTCGTTTGGGTTAAAGAACGCAGGAGCCACTTATCAAAGAGCAATGACAACCATTTTTCATGACATGATGCACAAATTCATGGAAGACTATGTTGATGATCTCCTTGCCAAATTTCACGCACAAGAAGGACATCTAGAAATCTTGTCAAAAATCTTTGTCAGAATGGAGAAGTTCAATGTTCAACTCAATCCAAAGAAATGTGTCTTCGGCATTACATCTGGAAAACTCCTAGGATACATTGTTTTAGAAAAGGGCATAGAGGTTGATCCAGAAAAAGTACAAGCTATAATGGACATTCTGCCACCATGAAATATTAGTCAGCTTCGATCATTGCAAGGATGACTACAGTCCATCAGGCGGTTTATAGCTCAATTGGCAGATAAAAGCTTACCATTTACACATTTATTACATAAAAATGTCCCATTCAAATGGGAAGACAAATGTGAAGTAGCATTCAATCAGATCAAGCAATATCTTATGAACCCACCAATTTTAATTCCACCCATTCTAGGAAAGCCACTCATACTCTATATTTCAGCAACAGAAGTATCCTTGGGAGCATTACTAGCACAAGAGGATTCGACAGGCAAAGAAAGGGCCATATACTATATCAGCAGAACTTTAACAAGTCATGAATTGAACTACACTTTCATTGAAAAAGCTTGCCTTGCAGTGGTGTTTGCTTTCTCTAAATTTGCGACACTATATGTTGGCTCATACAGTTAAGCTGATAACCAAAATTTATCCACTAAAATACCTATTAAGCAGAGCTACTTTAACAGGAAGACTTGCAAAATGGGTAATGATCTTAAGTGAGTTTGGCATTCACTATGTAGATCAAAAAGCTATTAAAGGACAGGTCATCACAGATCAGTTGGCCGAGGCACCTTTACAAGAAGAAAATCCAATGCATATTGAGTTTCCTAATGCAGATGTCTTCACAGCAACAATTAAGAACTCATGGACACTGTACTTTGATGGATCTTATACGCAACATGGCTCGGGGGCAAGGATTCTTTTTGTCACACCTGAAGGACATACCATTCCACAATCATATCGGTTGATGTTTCCTTGCACAAATAACATAGCTGAATATGAGGCATTGCTCATAGGGATAAAGATAGCCTTGGAATGGCGGATTACAGAGATCTAGGTCTACGGTGATTCACAACTTGTCATTAATCAAATCAATGATGATTATCAGACTAAAGATGATAAGCTGCTACCTTACAAGAACATGGTGGATGATTATAAGAAGTATTTTATGTCAATCAAGTTTTCACAAATCTCAAGGATTGATAATAAAGCCGCAGATGCAATGGCTACAATTGCTTCCTTATTACAACTATCAGAAGATCAAGCCAAACATGAATTCTTGGTGGAACAATTGTTTTCTCCTACCTATGATAATCCTGAGACCCAAGTCATATGTCATTTAACCAGTTCCGATTCACCTTTATATGGTAAGACTTATACCTATTTGAAAGATAATATCTTACCTCCAGACTTATCTTGAAACCAAAAAAGGAATTTCATACGCCAATCATCTCATTATACCTTGATCGCCAATATCCTTTACAGACGTGGTCTTGATGGTACACTTCTTCGATGTCTTGAATGTGACGAATTTGAAAAAAGCCTTACAAGAGGTTCATGGTGGTATTTGTGGAACTCATTCAAGTGGTTTAACCTTAGCCAAGAAACTTGTTAGAATTGGATATTATTGGCCTACCATGGAGCGAGAATCTTTTACTTTTGTTAAGAAGTGTTCTAAATGCCAAATCCATGGGAATCTTATTCATGCACCTGCACAGGAACTACAACCTTTCACTCTGACATGGCCTTTTTCTCAGTGGGGACTGGATCTTGTTGGAAAAATTCATCCTTCATCATCAAATGGGCATAAATTCATTATCACAGCTATAGAGTATTTTACAAAATGGATCAAAGCTATTCCTTTGACAACGGTGACTGGTAAACAAATCTCTTCATTCATTCTGAATTACATCATTTGTAGATATGGAATTCCTAATTCTATAATCACTGATAATGGGAGGCCTTTTAAGAATCAGGATGTTGATGAACTTTGTGAAAGATTTCACATCCAACACAGGTTCTCTACACCTTATTATCCACAAAGTAATGGTCAAGCAGAAGCTTCCAACAAAACAATCTTGAAGATCTTGAAGAAGATAGTAAATAATGTCGGTCGCGATTGGCATGTCCAATTAAATCCAGCTTTGTGGGCATACAGAACCAGCATTCACACACCAATAGGAGCTACACCATATGCCTTGGTCTATGGAGCAGAAGCGATCTTACCACTAGAGGTTGAAATACCTTCACTTAGGGTCTCACTCAAGGGATTGATAAATGATGAGGACTACAGAGTATCTTGTCTGCAAGAGTTAGAACTGTTAGATGAAAGATGTCAACATGCAGCTGATCATTTGAAGGGTTATCAACAAGTTATGTCTCGTAGTTATAATCACAAAGTTAAACCATGGGCATTTCAAGTAGGTGACTTAGTCTTGAGAGAAAATCCACATAATCAGCAAGACAGAGAAAAGAAAGGAAAATTTGAACCAAACTGGTTTGGTCCATTTGTCATCATTGTAGCATATGGTTCTAGTGCATATCAGTTATCCACGTCAGAAGGGTACCTATTTGAAGAGCCGATCAATAGCATTCATTTGAAGAAATTCTATGTCTAAATCATAAAAAGTCCTGAAAAAATCCAAAAAATAATAAAAAGTCCTGAAAAAATCCAAAAAATTCATATAAAGTCCTAAAAAAATCCAAAAAAATCATAAAAAGTCCTAAAAAAAAATCCACAAAAATCAGAAAAATTCTAAAAAAGTGCAATGAAAACAAGTGGTGAAAACCTGGCAAACAGGCGCTACTTGTAATCAAAATAGGCTCCTCCATCTATTAGCTTATGTCTTGCATTCACTTTCGGCATCATCCATCCATATCTATCATCTGTACATATCTTTTATATCCATATCATATGACAGGAATCCTTATGTTTCATCATGGCTTGATGAAATTTGTACATATCCTTAATCTTTAGGTTGTGTTTACACTGGGGGCAGCAATATAGACTGAACAAGAGAGGGGAAAATGAGCTTTTTTTTCAAACATCACAAACAGACACAAGACGGTTTGCCAAGATGCAAAAAACATTGCCGTATCAAATCAACCACAACATGCTTACTCAATGCCAATTGAAATCGAAACAACATTGATCCAAACAGACATCAAAACAAGAACATCAATGATGATAACCAAGTTGGATGATCTTAATATGAATAATGTTTGAAATATTTTAGGCAAGATTTGAATGGTTGTTTGATTTTCTATCATATCTCTGGAGCAATTCAATGATGTACTGAACTAGAAAAGCAAGGAAGGAGTATGATTTTTCTTTGTCTGTTGTTTGCGAGGAAATCATTAGTACTATGCAAATTTGTCGCGAGAAATGCTCTACTACGTATCATTAATGACATTTCAGAATTTGCATGGGAAACGGGTTAACTCTTGTCTGTTTATGCAAGCAATACTCAAGTCATCTTGGTTCAAATATACCTAGATGCTTGTATTATCTTGCTATATCAAAAATCATGAAAGCAATACTCAGGTCATCACTGGTGCTAACATACCCTTTGATGCTTGTATTAACTTTCAACATTTCAATGCTCTATGATGATACAAAAGCCACAAATAAGCTCTCAAAATGGCAATATTGTACGAATATCCTGCATGGTTAGTATAGATTGCATTCATGTTAGAATCTGCATTTTGCATTTTCCCAAAAGCTAGCAAAGTATCAAGTGTTTCATAACTAAGTACATTTTTACATTCACAAAAACATCATTCCATACATTTTTCATACATATTTGCATTAGAAAATCATAAAAACAAAGCATACATCATAATCAAAACATTCATAAGCATTCATAAATTGTATCATCCATCACATTCATACAATCATTCATCAATAGATTTCACTCATTTCATAAATCATGCATACATATACATCATAACCATAAACCATCATATCATAACACATCATGCATATATAGAAAATCGAACCACTCATCATAAATCATCGTTGTATTTCATATATCTCAAAAATGAATGTCAAAATGTACAAAGATGTCAACTATACATGATATAACATCATCAAAAATGAGTTAATCTCAGGGTGTATACAAATGTCTCAATAAAGTATCACAAAAACATCATGTACAATGCACTAGGTAGTGCTATCCTCTGATGGTGCTGGTCTGGGACCTGTCCCACCTGCACCTGATGGATCTGCTCCACCTTTCCTTAATGGCCCTCTTGGAGGTAATGGTTGTGTCACACCCCTGCTAGTAGTCAGAGAACTATGCGTAGACCGCGACTGTGTATAACTCTCTCTCAGCTCACGTGGCACCACATCATGATACCTGGTCCTATAGAACTCTACCTCCCAGGTGGCTCTGGTCACCTCTCTCATCATGTCGCCAGGCAAGGTACCTACTACTACTCTCTATAGACTATCAGCCAAAGCGATGGCCTACTCACCTCGCTATCTGGTTGTATCTCTCTCAGCAGTAACTGAAGTCAACTGTCCCTGAAACTGTGTAATCAAGGCATGTGCCTGTGCTAGATGACTCTGTAAGCTCTGCACTATACTCTACAAAGAAGATATCTGAACTGACATCACTGGATCTATTGAAGCCTATGTATCTATATGTCTCATCCACGGTCCACCTCTACCACCTCTCCTATCACCACCTCTACCACCTCTCCTACCACCTCTCCTACCACCTCTATCACCTCCCCTATCACCACCTCTACCACCTCTCCCACCATCACCACCTCCTCCACTCTCCTCATCATCGCTATCTCCCTCTGACTCATCATCACTATCTCCACTCTCCTCATCATCATCATCTCCCTCTGAATCATCACCCTCTAAAGCTGTCTCTCTCCATCGTCTCTGACCGCCTCTCTATGGTCTCTGTATAGAAACTAGAGCAATAGGCTTATCAGGATCAAACATACGTGGTGCAGGATGCTCTAACACATACTAGCTATACTCTGGAGTCATCCCTGCATCAAGGACATCAACTTGGTAATCCCACATCACAACTCCTAAACTGGTGAACTCTGCCACCACTGCCTCATAATAAATCCGTGGACCCCACACTACAATCTCTGGCTATCGCCGTGCATAAATAGCGGAACCCATAGGCATACCCTGAACCCGACGGAACTGCCAACATACTCGTCCAACAAGAAATCTCTCAATAATCCACAAAGTATGGCCAATAAGGTATCTAGACGTACAAACATAGGGCATCTCCCTTGCATCCTCTGGCCATGCCTCACAATCTAAATATGGCCGCCAGCATACTGTATCCTGATCATCTAAGAGATGCTGCCAATGATCTAGTTTGCCCAGTCTCGGCTGAGCAATAATATCGGCATATCCCTATCTGTACGATCGACCTATAGGTCATCATCCATGATTCAACGGTCGCATAATGGAAAAATGCTCCCATTCCCATATCTGTAATAATGAACAACCAACAGCAAAACTTCAGCCTCTACCATATACAATATGATGTAACTCATCATACAAATGAGCAAGCATACATGTCCCCCACACATACCGTGTACCTTGCATCACCATCCTCTCCAGAACCCAACCCCACCCGACTGTAAACCCCTTCAACCTATGGTCGGGGCACAAAACACCTCCAATGAAACTTGCAAGTACAGACAGTGAGGGTGGATATGAATTTTCCATCTCGCCCCATGGGATGAAGTATCCAGCAATCTAATTATCTCTGAAAATCCTCCTTAAAGCATCAGTGCCTCCAGCCTCTCGGCTATCAAAGACCACTATCTCTCCCATCACTGGGATCCTCAAGATATGGTACATGTCCTCAAGGGTCACGGTAATCTCTCCAGTCGGTAAATGAAATGTGTTGGTATCACTATGCAACCGCTCTGCGAGTGCTGTCAATAAAGCTCTGTTGAGGTGTACCTCAGGCATGTCAAGCAACGAAGTCAATCCACATGCCTCGATCACATCCCGATCTGACTGTAACAGCTGTGGAATCAATCCCCATGTCTTTGGGAATGTCTCCTGTGACTGCAAAACGCTCAATCTCTCCTATTGACATATCATCATGACAAAGAAAAATCAATATCAAATCATCATGACTTATCAATCAAATCTGAATATCAATCAAACTATTTGTTTTTCATCATCGTGGAAAGTAAATAAGCAAAATCATGTTTGTTTTTAACAATCTTAGAAGCAAACATAACAATCACGCTATTTGTTTTTTATCATCATGGAAGGCAAATTAATCAACATCATGTTTTTTTTTAACAATCTTAGAAGCAAACATATCAATCAACTGTTTGTTTTTCATTTTCATGAAAGCAAATAATCAAAATCCTCTTTGTTTTTAACAACTTTAGAAGCAAACTTATCGATCCTATTTGTTTTTAACAACTTTAAAAGCAAATTTATCAGTTATTATTTATTTTCCAACAACCTTGGGAACAAATTGATCACTCACAGTAACATATAATCATGGGCGCTACAAAATTCTTCATGGGCGCTACAGGATCAAGGGTGCTACAAAAATGATTAAAGGTGCTACAGAAAGTCTCATGGGCACTACAGAATTATAGGCACTATGAAAATCATCATGGGCGCTATGCAAATTATTAAGGGCACTAAAACGCACTATTTCACACTCAAAACATGGAAAAACATGCTCCAAATGGAATATTTTCAAAAAGCAAAAGTTTAATGGGGTACATACTGCGGGTCCATAGTGCATCAGTCATTGATGTCGTCGGATGCACTCTAAACGGTGCTGGTGAATCGGAAGTGCCATAATTATCCCTCCAGAGCTCAAAATTTACAATTTTTACTAGGTTAAAATGAGAAAATGACATGGAAAATGACATTTTTAACCTATTTAAACGTAAATTTGGGGCATTTTAACATATTTTATCACAGCAGGGGCAATTTTAGTCATCAGTTTTTCATCTCACATCTTTTCAAGTCATTTTTCTTCACATCATAATTTTCAAGCGATGAATCGACATCTTCAAAATCATAAAAATCAAAAATTCCAAAAAAAATCTTAAAAAAATCTTTTTAAAAAAAATCACAAAAATCAAAATATTATCGATTCATCATTTGAGGGGGCATATACCTATCAATATTCAACAATCAACATCTGGAGCAAATTTCAAAATTCTTTGAAGCAATGCGTAAAACACATCACTTCAAAGAGGGGCAAAATGTATACACCTAAAAATGGTCACATCACATAGTCTGGTAATTAATTAAATATTTTTAATATTTAATTAAATCTCTGAGTTCAATCTGCGTATAAATAAATTTAAATAATTTATTTATATTTTTCATTCTTTCATTTTGATTAAATAAATAAGTTTATTTAATCACTTTTCTTATTCATTTCTTAATTAATTAAATAAACATTAATGCATTTCTATTTATATTACTCATCATTTAATCTTGGCTTGAATATTTTTGTCAAATAAAGATTAAGTATTCTTAATATTCTTCTAATATCTATCTCACAATTAAATATTCTAAATATTTAATTAAATTCTTCTAATATTCATTCACAATTAAATATTCTAAATATTTAATTAAAATTCCTAAAGTCAAGATCACAATTAAATATTCCAAAATATTTAATTAAATCTTCTATAGTTCTAAAATCAAAAATCAAACTCACATAAATGAAATTAAATAAATTTATTTATTTAAT